>PVJS01004853.1:0-66988 GCA_004027185.1 Glis glis | reverse complement strand
TCCCGGCCAGCCTCAGCTACTTAGTGAGGCCCTCCGCAACTTCGTGAGACCCGGTTTCAAAATAAAGGATAAAAAATAGGGCCAGGGGTGTAGCACAGAGGTAGAACGCTCCTGGGTTCAATCCCCGGTACCGCAAAAAAAAAAAAAACGTTCCTCCAGAAATTAAAATAAAACCATCATATGATCCAGCAATTCCACCACTGGGTACAAATCAAAAGGAAATGAACCTGTACATCAAAGAGACATCAGTGTCCTCATGTTCATTGCACACTATTCCCAATAGCACCAACACTGAATCAACCTGAGTGTTCATCAACAGGTAAATGGACAAAGGAAATGTGGTACAGATATCAAGGGAATCTGTTTGGTCAGAAAAAGTATGAAATTCTGTTATTTGTGATAGCATGAATGGAACTAGAGGTTGTTAAGTGAAATAAGCCAGGCACAGAAAGACAAATGCCTCATGATTTCATTCATATGTAGAGCCTAAAAAGTTGATCTAATACAAGAGTATAATAGTGGATACTAGATACTGTTCAGAAGGAGTTTAAGAAGGCAGAAGAATGGGGAGATTTTAGCCAAAAGAGACATAATTACAGTTAGGACAAATCAATTTCAAAGATCTGTTGTGCTGCAAGGGGACTATTCTTAGTGATGACATATTGTATTCTGTGTGTACAGGAGTACTGAGAACTGACCCCAGGGGCATTCTACTTCTGAGCTCCAACCACAATCCTATTTTATTTTTTATTTTGAAACAGGGTCTCACTAAATTGCTGAGGGCCTCGCTAAGTTTCTGAGGCTGGCTATGAACGTGTAATTCTCCTGTCTCAGCCTCCCAAGTACTGGGATTATAGGTATGCACCACCACACCCAGCTACATATTATATTCTTGAAAAATAAAAAAAGAGTGGATGTTGTATGCTTTCACCCCCAAAATGATATCTACATTACATAACACATTTGTTAATTATCTAGATTTAACCATTCCACGATATCCATAGATATGAATTTTAAAATGTCATTTTGTGCTAGGTGTGGTGGTACACACCTGTAACCCCAGTACTTGGAAGGCTGAGACAGGAGGATTTTAGGTCCAAGGCTAGCCTCAGTGACTTAAGCGAGGCCCTCGGCAACTTCGTGAGACCCTGTTTCAAAATAAAAATACAATAGGACTGGGAGTGTAGGTCAGAAGTAGAATGCCCCTGTGTTAAATCCCCAGTATAAATGAATAAATAAATAAATAAATAAATAAATAAATAAATAAAATATGTCATGTTGTACATGATTAAAAACATACAATGTTTTCTGTCCATTTAAAAATAAATAAAAGCCGGGTGTGGTGGCACACGCTTGTTATCCCAGTACTTGGGAGGCTGAGACAGGAGGATCCAGGTTTGTGGATAGCCTCAGCTACTTAGTGAGGCCCTCTGCAACTTAGTGAGAACCTGTTTCAAAATAAAAAGAATAAAAAATAAAATAAAATAATAAAAATAAATAAATAAACAACAAAAATTAATAAGTGAAGAGAGTGGGTACTTTTAGTTCTTCACAGTTGAAATGCATGCATTTTACCAAACCTAAGTTACAGATACTTGAAATAAGAATGGGAAATTATGTAGAGTACACGGAAAGTAAGGTATCCCAAATCTGGAAGGTTTCATGGTTTTTAATATTATAACATGAACTTCATATTAAAGCAAGAAGAAAACAGGAATGTCTCTTTTACTCAATAAAATTTTCCCTGTAGAAACATCATTTAACTTCACATAAGAATAAAAAGCTGATGATAAAATTGGTTTTAAAAAAATAACAACAAATTAATTATCCCCCTGAACTGAGGCTGTGCATTTTTAGGTCGTATAACTTGCTTTGCTCTATCTAGCTCTAAATCTTCCAGCTATTTTCATAAGGGAGCCTTAATATTAAAATATAATCATTTTCCCAGTTCCAGTTCTGGGAATGACATATCGGCTTAATTTGAATCACCCTCCCTGGAGTGAAAATCATACACTCTGGATAAAATACAAAAACTAACTATTTAAGGCACTGGAGAGCAACCAAAAGCAGGTAGAGGTTGAAGGGGGTCGAAGTCCTGGAAGACTGGGAATGCCACTGGGTGAAAAGATCATTAGTGTGACTTCCCTCAAGGGAATGCTCCAGTCCCCCTGTGTGCAGAAGGCAAACACTCAAGCAAAACCCTGCAGGCTGATTGCTTTTGGGTCTTTCAGAGTGGCTGGAAATGAACAGATAATATTCCTGGAATCAGAGCGCCATGGAGGATGAAGACAGAACATCTGCGTATACACCTCCTTCAGATCCTTGAATGATCTGTGAACCCTGCAAATGTGGGAGAGACTCAGATGAGCACAGCAAAGAGTGACAGCTGGCAGGCTAAATAGCTGAGCAGAATGTGAGTTGTTGACCACTGCAAGAAAAGTTTGGAATTTGCTTACTACTCAGTCTGCGGAGTCTGCCAAAAACTGTTAGCTGGCCATCAAACTCCAAGAGACCATACCTTAAGAGTAAAAAATATTTTCCAGGACTAAGGGATTTTTGCCGTTACTAAGGACTAAAATAGAACAGCCCCTCCTAATAAAGTGAAAGCTGAATTCCACAGGTTCAAGGTGATCAGTCAACAAATTGCTGGCTACGACAAAAGTCAAAACTATTTACGGAAAGTTACCAGAATCCAAAGTCTCTACAATGCTATTTTCTATTATATGAAGTTGTCTAATATAGTAAGACTTTGATATGCTGAAGATGCTTACTAGTACCTTAAACAACCACTAATAAAATAAAATAGATGTGTTTTTAAACAGCCAATAGATGGCATAAGATGAAAAAATAAAAACTTTTATTACCCAAAATAAAAAAGCAAGATTAGTGAAGTGAAAGATGAAACTTATTACACAAATAGATAAGCTAGTAGATTTAAATGTGTTCTTATTAAGTTTTTACATTAAATATAAATGAATGAAAGATTCCAATTGAAAAGCAAGAAATGTCAAACTGGATTTTTAAAAAAACAACCCTAAACAAATGCTGTCTCAAAGGATATATTTTACTCTGTTTTTTGTTTGTTTATTTGTTTTATTTTTTTGGTACTGGGGATTGAACCCAGGACGTTGTACTTGCAAAGCAAGAGTGTTACCACTGAGCTACACCCCAGCCCTAAAAGGCTATATTTTAAAGAGAAAAACACAGAAAAGGTGAATGGAAAAGTGTAGGGAAGAGAGAGAGAGAGAGAGAGAGAGAGAGAGAGAGAGAGAGATAACATACATGTATAATGGAAAAGATAAACATTAAAAAATGTTATGGAAGTATTCATATTCAACAAAGTAAATATCCATACAAGGGAGAATTCTGGAAGGAAAAAGGATATTTCATTATATTAAAAGGATCAATTCCTTAAGAAACATTAAAATCATATATGTATGTGTACTTAAGAGAAGAGATTCAATAAGCAAAAAGCAAATAGAAAAGATGACATAGTCAAGTCTACGATTATAGTTGAGGATTTTATACCCGTCTCTCATTAATAGAAAAGCCAAAACTTTAAAAAAAAGAAAAAAATTTAATTATCAACCATGTTGACTTAATTTTACACATAGAACACTACTCACAAATGTAGAATGTATATTCTTTTCATGTGTTTCTTGAATATTCAATAATATAGAGCAAATGCTAGGCCATAAAAAGTCCCATTAAAAATTTTTTTTTTTTTGCGGTACTGGGGATTGAACCCAGGGCGTTCTACCTCCGTGCTACACCCCCGGCCCTATTTTTTTATACTTTATTTTGAAACCGGGTCTCACAAAGTTGCGGAGGACCTCACTAAGTAGAGAGAGAGAGAGAGAGAGAGAGAGAGAGAGAGCTGAGGCTGGCCGCAAACCTGGATACTCCGGTCTCCACCTCCCAAAGTACTGGGATTACAAGCGTGCACCACCACGCCTGGCCCATTAAATTTTTTAAAAATTGAGATTTTATAAAGTATGATCTCTGGTAGAT
Organism: Glis glis; assembly: GCA_004027185.1. Classification (NCBI taxonomy): domain Eukaryota; kingdom Metazoa; phylum Chordata; class Mammalia; order Rodentia; family Gliridae; genus Glis; species Glis glis. The sequence continues at coordinate 62,977 of PVJS01004853.1, read as the reverse complement.
TAGAATTAAATTTAATATGAATAAAATGATAGTCACATAATCCTCAAATAATGGAAAATTTAAAAAGCATACTTCTAAATAACCATGGGTCAGATAAAAACACAATCATATTAAGAGAACACTTTGCATTGAATTATATTGAAAAGACAACAATGCAAAACGGAACTTAAAGGGAAGTTTATAGTTTAGAGGACATATTTTAGAAAAGGAATAACAGTTTTAAAACTAGTGATCTAAGTTTCTACCTTAAGAATTTAAGAAAAAAAAAGGACAAAGTATACTTAAAGTAAACAGAAGGAAATAAAAATAAATAATAGACAATAACATAAAGAAAAAAACATACAAATTCATAAACATGGGATAATAAGACCAAATGGTAGTCACAATAAGTGCTTTAGAGATGGAAGGGCTAAGCTAGGGTATAACGTACACTTAACAGTGATGACAGCAGGCTCACTACCATATCATGTAGCTGGAATTAAGAGACCTGAAATGACCAGTTTGTGTTGTGAAAATGCAAGGGTTTGCTCTTCCATCTAGATATACAAATAGTTCTTCCATGTGCCAAGAACTTTGATCACTTTTCTAAATCCTTATGAATAGGTCAAAATACAAGATATAAAATGGTATGCGTTTTTTGCAAAGCATTCTTTATCTTTTTAATTTTTTTTTAGAAATACACATTATATTTCTGGAACAAATTTATGCAAGATATCCCCCTAGAATGTTTCCACTAAAATAACTCACATTCTTCCCACTGTGCACTCTAGCAAAGAACAAATGATGTTAACAATAAGTGGTCCAAACACCTTTAACCTGCTTGCTCTGGAACAGGAAAAGAAAATATCTGCCTTTTGTTTGGCTAAGCTGCACTAAATAAAAATGCTAAAGAAACACTTGAGCTAAAAATAAATTACAATCTAGTGCGTTAAACTCATTGAATACAAAAATATTGGCATCTAATCTATTAATTAGTTTCTGTTTATAAAGGAATTGTAAGAGAAAAGTAGAGTGTAAATAGTAATTAGTCTTATTATAATTAATCATTATACTTTATCCTTGTGGTGATGTTATATAACCGTGAAGAGGGAATTATAATGACATTTTAAGTATAATCAAGGATTAAAACTTTTGAATATCTACATTAAAAATTACAGGACAACTTTTTATGAGACAAACTTATTTCACAGAGGTGTAGCCTTAGGATGAGTGTAGCACAGGTGGCCATTTTAAGATTCTCATGGCGGATATAATTTAAGAAAAGGAGAAAGGACTTGAAGAGCCCCATATGAATTGGCTATGTTCCTGAAATTGCCACCTTAAAATTAATTCCGCAGGGTCAATAGCTTATGGACCCTCAAGAGTCCTTAGAATTTTAACTATTGAAAGAAAAACTCCTTAAGACATTGTAAATGAACACCTCAAAAATCACTGGTTGAAGCCAGCAAGGTGCAAAAGAGGTGGTTTATGGAAAACAAGCACCATCAGAGGTGGAAAAGAGCTCTCCCATATTTAACTGATTTGCTTTGGTCTAATCCATTTTGAGAATCGTGCAGGAAAGTAAAGTTTTGTTGAATTTTGTTGAGTTTTTAATAGAACTGCATTGAATTATTCTACAGCTAGTCAAATAATATGATATTCCTAAGGGAAAAAGTACATGTCATATAAAATAAGTTTTAGGGTTGAAATTACTATTAAAATAAGAATTTCTTATTTACTATTAAAAATGTTATAAGAATGAGTGACTGCTACAGAAATATATTGTTATCATTAAGATGGCAAATATCATAACTATAAAAGCAAAAGTAACATGTTTTTTCCTAAGATTTTCAGTGGCTTTTGAATCTTTTATTATAAACAGTTTTACAGAGTTTGTGTACGTGTGTTTAAAAATACAAATTACATACATGCAAATACTTATGTTAAAAATACTTAAAATTAAAGACCAAGCGAGTGTGACCTTTTTGCATTATTGTCATTTAAAAGTATCGATGTCATTTCTTAAGTGTTATCTATTTTTCTTTTCCCAATGAATTGGTCAAATATTGCCCTCATCAGGCCAGAAATAGTTTACCGATGAATTTCTGCAGTTGCCAGGGGCTGAAATGATGGCTAAATCACAGGACTCGAGACACAAACTGAAATTCCAGTCACCGATTGGGAAGAACAAGTTCCGGCCAAGAAATTCTCAACAGAAAATTAATGTAAATCTAGGTCATTTTCAAGACCAGTTTTAAATTTTGAAAGCGAGATAAAAGGAATAAGAGAAATATCAGTTCAGTTCAGCCACTGCCTTCCTTTTTCTGCTAAGGGTAAATTGGCTGCCACTCTGCTGGCTGGTTAAAACCTTCCAGGGATTTCCTTTTGCACTTTGAATAAAACTGGAACTCCTCATTTGCATTGATGAGTGCTGCAAGGTCTGGCTTCAGCAAGGACTCCCCACCCCCTCCTTCCAGGTCCCCTCTGCAGCAGGCACACTGACCAACTTAGGGGCAGCGCATTCTTCTGTTCCTTGCACACAGGACCTTGCCTGTTCCCTCTGCCCACATTCTCTCTACAGGCAGACTCATTCTCCTCCAGCAGTCATGACTCCTCCTAAAGTCATTCTCTTCAAGGGATCTTTCCTGGCTATCTAAAGTAGATTTCTCAAATTACTTTCAATCGTATCACCTGGTTAATTTCACTCATGGGACTCAATCTGTAATTACCTCATTTGCTTATTGATTTATCTGCCGTCTCTATTAGATTAGAAACTATATGAAATTGTCTGCTCCTGTATCCCTAGTACTTAGCATGGCACAGGCCCTACAGTGGGGATTTCAGTTATGTTTAGCTTCCTATTATATTTGTTATCATTATTCAAAGGTTTAACAAAAGTCACTTTGATAGGTAGACTGTTCTATTTCAAATGTCAATGTTTTTCTTTGTTTCTGAATCGAGGGGAAACAGTGGAAGTAGTCAAGAGTGACTAGATTTTAGAAATATCTGGAAAGGAAAGACTACAGGATTGTTTGATAGATTGTGGAATGTGAGTATGGTACTAGGGATTGAATGTAGGGGCATTCTACCACTGAGATACATCCCATCCCTTTTTATTTTTCATTTTGAAACAGGGTCTTGCTAAACAAAGAACACATTTTAACAAAGCTATTTGAGCAGAGGAAAGTGGGTTCCTTGTAAATTTTAAATGTTGGGCTCTCAAAGAGAGATGCAAATGCTGAGGTAGAAGAGGATAGAGTTGAAACATTAAAGACATTACAAAAATAACCTGTATGACTTTGGGTTCTACAAGAAGACCAATAGGATGTGTGTGGGGCAATATAAAATAAGGACTTGAGCCGGGCATGGTGGCACACACTTGTAATCCCAGTACTTGGGAGATTGAGACAGGAGGATTGCAGGTTTGCGGCCAGCTACTTAGTGAGGCCTCCGCAACTTAGTGAGACTGTTTCAAAATCAAAGATAAAATAGGGCTGGGGATGTAGCTCAGAGGCAGAATGCCCCTGGGTTCAATCCCCAGTACCACAAATAAATAAATAAATAAAATAACAACTTGCTTTAAGGGGTTATGGAGGCTGATAAGTTCCAATATCTGCAGTCAGTGAGCTGAAAACAAAGGTAAACCCATATGTATTTCTAGTTCTAGTCTGAAGGCCTGAGAACCAGGAAAGCAGTAGTACAACTTCCAGCCTGTCACTGCTTCAGTTTCAGTTTGAGCCTAAAACTTAGAAAAGACTGAAGTCTCGGCTCAAGCGGTTACTCACAGGAGGCTCAGCTTTTTTATTCTATGCAAGCCTTCCACTGATTGGATGAAGGCCTCCCGGGCTAGGAAGGCAATCCATTTTACTCAGTCTACTAATTCAAATGTCAATCTCACCCACCAGTGCACTCTCAGACACATGCCTAATAATGTTGGACCAAATATCTAGGCAACCCATGGCCCAAGCAAGTTGGCATATAAAATTCATTAGCCTTTACATTGCCACATAAATATGACTCAAAAAGACTAACAAAATATATGTTAATTTTTATTGATGTGGACCCTTTCTGCCCTAAAGAATCTACTTTAACCCTTAGAATATATCTGTTTGAAATTTTGAGTTTCCTAAACTAGTTTGGGAATGATGAACTCTTGGGTTCTTATACCAAGCCTGCTGTTCTGCTTCTTATTTTGTGATCTTGGACGAGTGAGATAACCTTGTGAACTCTTAACCTCTTTAAATACCAGGAGAGCATTGGATCAAGTGATTCCTATGACTCTTTCATGGGAGTGGCTCTTGAAATTGGTAATAACTCTGCTGCTCTAAGCATTTGGTCTCCTCATAGGTGGGAATGAACTACCCAGTTCTTGGCCCCAAACAAGTCCTTGCAGTAATTATGATGGTTAGTGAATTAGAGGAAACAGAACAACACTTTCGATTACCCTGAACTGTTCACATTGACCATAGTTGGAAGAAACAATAGGTCTTTAGTATCTAAATTGTTCTCAAATAGGCATGCATATATTCACATAATCCCTCATAACTAGCCCTTTCTTTCTTTCTTTTCTTGTTTCCTTCCTTCCTTCCTTCCTTCCTTCCTTCCTTCCTTCCTTCCTCCCTCCCTCCCCTCTCCTCCTCTCCCCTCTCCTCTCCTTTTCTCCTCCTCCCCTCCCCTTTCCTCCTCCTCCTCCTCTTCCTCCTCCTCCTCCTCCTCCTCTTCCTCCTCCTCCTTCTCTTCCTCTTCCTCCTCTTCCTCCTCCTTTTTCCTCCTCTTCCTCCTCCTCCTCTTCATCCTCCTTTGAAGAGCTACCCAGATTCTGGGCAGGGGGAATGGAGTGGTCATGGTGGAAGGAAACATGAGAGGTGAAGGAACCTGGTTGATACAACAGTACTTCTTACTTCTCTGCCTAAATCAGACATATATCTAATTCCTTCAACTAGATAGTTTCACTCCCTCTGACTTCCTAATGGTAATTTGTTTTCTTTCAGGACTATGTTAACCACAGTGATCTTCTGTGGCCCCAGTTACACAAAAGAATAGAAGTTCATTTTCTATCACTCCTTATAGATAAAAGTGGATATTAAATTGACTGTTTTTTCTATCAACCTTGTATTTTTATTGTTACTTTTTGTGTTTGTGTTTGCATATTTTGCAAGCCTATTTTTCCCTCAGATTGTTAAGTCTAGTTACTTTTAACATTTGAACTTAATATTTGAACTTTAATATTGAATTTGAACACACTAATATATTTATGGTCCACTTTACCTCTCATCATTTTACTCCCCAATAAAATCTAAATGCAGATGGGCTGAAAAAACAGTATTAGAAGCAGTTGTCCATCTACTGGAGTGAAAGATGGCAATTATCCCACTGTTGTGACCCATCAAGACAGCTTGATAGGATCACTCACGTCCTAAAGGCAATTTCAGGGGTCGGAATTACCCACTCTGGTTGTCTACATCAATCAAATTAACTGTTCTCTTTTCCAGTTTTCATTCATGCGGTAACATATAGCTCCAATTAAATGTGAAATATATGGACTAACTTTCTAATGATGAGATTTGCCCAGCAACAGAGCATATGGACGCTGAATAATTTCCATTTCCTGTGATTGGAAACCCCACTGAGTGAGGGTTAGATTAAACGCATCTCTGACTATGGGAACAAAAGAGAAAGTGCTTTTTGAGAACTCTGTCAGTGATTCCATTTATTTAAGTATATACTTTCCTCACACATAGCATTCTGTCTTTATATACTCCCCAAAAAACAATTATATTTTTTTCTCTCGTGTCTTCCAGTAAAATGACTGCTGTCGTGGGCTTATCACTTTATCATACTCCTGAACATATCTGACCAGGTGGTAATAAAACTCTGAAATACAAGGCTAACATCACTGATTTCTGAGTCAGGAATGGAGAAGTTTACAGTGATACTACTCATCAGGCCTTCCTTGGCTCATGTGTAATAGTGGATTTCTAGCACCCAGTATTTAGAGATTTTTCACTATTTTCACAACATTGGGAAAATGAATAAGATAGTACAAGGAACTGAGCAAGAGAGGAGAAAGGAGATTGTGAATTATTTTACGTGGCTTTTTATTCTTTTGATATGCACACACTGGCCACAACCTCTCCTTGCTTCACAGCTCTGCGCTCATGGTCGATGCTTTGGCCAGCTGGGTTTAGAATTCAGTATGACCACAAGTGCTGTGTGATGACTGGAAACAGCTGGGAGGAATAGAGATCTTGGAAGTGCTTGCAAAATGAAGCAAAGGATTGTGCTAGTAAATGGAGGGAGCCCGGCTTGCTGGGTTGTTTTTGCTGGTGTTGCTTCTACTTCTATGGCGGCTTTGCCTCTGCCATCTTTTCCAGCACTACTGCAATCTACTGACAATACACCTGGAGAGCTTTCAGCCTGGATCAATCCAACTCATACTTGACTAGAATGCCTCAGAGACCAAGATGCAGCACCCTATTAGAGAGGTGCTAGTGAGGTCCTCAGAGTGGGGTTAATTGTCCCCACCAGGCCCAGGGTGGTATCACCTTGCTGACTCAGCAGGCTCAGCTCTCCCAGACAGATATGGTTCTGACGAAGAAGTTGTCTGAGTGCCAAATGGAATTCACCATTTATGGTACCTTTCCCTATATTTTATCCATATACTGAAGGTGACCATTATTGGAATATGTCCCACAAGCATTGGGAAATTGTGAGGGGGAGAATGTTGGCTATAGTTTTTTAAATGAATGGCCTTTAGAAAGAGACCCTTAAAAAAAATTCCTGCTGACTGCATCCTGTGCAACTTCTAGCCCTGCAAGAAGCTAGCAAAATGATTATATATGACTTTCCCCCCTACGATTCGCTTATCCACCATCTCTCCTTCTTGGTATCAGAATGTTAATAGGTGCTTGATTTGTCAGCAAGCTGTGCTTAGAACTCCATGTCCCTAAACTGCTTTGCTTACATAAGTGGTTTAGTAAAATTTCAGTGTTTAAGATGGACTTTTTCCTTTGAATAGTTTTATGTAGAAAAAAAAAAGGAAACCACTTGACATTAGTTCTGGCTCAACGAGACTCAGGTTAGTGAACTCTTGTGAGCAGCCAGGAATTTAGTGACACATCGCTTTAGAGATGACGGATGCTCAGCAATTACTGATCTTATATTGCATTGACAGGTTTGGCGTTGAAAGTGGAGGCTGTTCAGAATGATAGATGGATATGACAATTTATTAAAGATAGAAGGCATCATTAGCATTGGCTGGAGATGCACCCCTTTAAAAAGGAGATAGGAGATGAACAAAACCTGAAACCAAATAAAAAGTGAATTTAGAATGCAAAACATAAAATTTGGGGAAGGAAGACATGCCTGTTGCACACATTAAATGTATTTTAAAAACCCAGAAATTCTAGAAATTTAGCAGCAAGGTGGCTTGGGGGTAATGGAGGTATGCACGAAACGCAATTGTCATGCATTTATGGTCTCATTTCCAGTTCTCCTGACGGGTGTCTTCTTCACATCCTCCTCCCGGTCATTGGCACTCCCCATCAGGGATTGCATTGCAGCACCTAAAGCCTTTTTGGAAGAACTTTGGATGCTGCTCTAACACCTCTGATGTTATTCACATTAATTTTTTCACATGAAGCCTGGAAATTTTTGTGCTGAGTTGTCCTTTCTCAAATGAAAATGGAAGACATAAAGTACTAGGACCAAAAGTGCTCCAGAAAGAAAGTAATCCCTTAAATGTACATCTCTCAGCTTGTTTGTTGGGTAAACAGATGGAAAAAATCCACTGTCCCATCGCTAATGGTGCATATCATTAACAAATCTTATTTGATTTGCAAGACTAGTAAAATATATTAAAATATATTAAAGTTGCCTGGAAGCCTATGAAGGTAGCAAGAAAGGCCATTCTGTTTTGCTTTGAAGTGACAATTTGTATTCTTGTTATTTTGATGTGTATAAATGTTTCATTAGAGGATATAATTTTATTTTTGTTCTGTCTATATAGATATGCAGATATTACATACAACATACTGTATTATTACATTTCTAAACTAGTGGGTTTGGGCCAAGAAATCAGAAATCTCCATGTACCAGTTTGACATTTAATGCTTTACTTTTTTTAAAAGAAAATTTCATTAGGCTGATACTTTTTCTTTGGGAGTAAATGTTACTGTTAGATATAGAATGTCCCCTGAAGAGTTCATGTATTAAGTTTCAGAGTTAACACCAGTCAGGGAAATTGGAGATGAGGCCACAAACGCATGAAAATTAAGTCATGAGGCTTGTAATCTCATCAGTGTGTAACTCCATTGTGACAGATATACAGCGATAACCTAGGCAGGTCGGGTGTGGCTGGAGAAGGTGGGTCCTGGGGGTGTGGTCTTAGGGACTCTTTTGTCTTTGAATCCCCTTGCTTGCTGGCTCTCTTGCTTCTGGCCTCCATGATGTGAAAGCGGAGCTCTTGTTCTTTCCCTCTCTCTGCTTCCCACCGCCATGACCTGAGATCTGCAGACCCTGGCCTCACATGGACTGAACCCAAAACCTCCAAAAAACTGTGAGCAAATAAATCTTCCTTCCTCTATGTTGTGTGGTCAGGCTTTTTGGATTACGGCAATGAGAATATTGATGGAGATACTATACTTCCTACATGGATGACTGCTGTGTGTCACCTACCTTCAGTGAATAGAAGGTGCTGCTCAGAGTCAGTGAAGGAGGAGGACACTATCACTCCCTGTGCAGGTTATTTAGAACAGTCTCCCTCATCTATCCTTGAAATCATCAACATGCACTTCATATTTTTAAAAAGTACGATTATGTCACAATCTAAGGTTATTCTAACCTTCTATACATTTTTCTCAAGTTTGATAAATCCTCATGGATTTTCTCCAACCCCTCTGGCTGTTCCTAAGGTTTGTATTGTCAATTGCTTTTTATATCATTTTCCTTTTTCCAGACATTAAATGTGGCATTCCTCGAAACTCTACCCTAGGCCTGCCTCTTACCTTACTCTACACTCTTTACCAAGGCAATATCACTGTCTCCATAACTTCAATACCACCCCCATTCAAACAGCTCACAGACCACACCTCTGAACCGCCAAACTGTGGAACTGACTGCCTATTTGACATTTCCCCTGTGAAAACTCAAACCACTACTTCAAATTCAACACGTCTAAAACCAAACCCACCCCTAGCACACCTTGTTCCCTTCCATCATATTTTATCTTAATGAATGACACTACATTCAGATTAGTTGTTCAACCTAGAAAAGAAGAAGCTATCTTGACATTTTCCTCTTCTCACCTCCTGTCTCTCTCATATCTATTCATATCAAAATCCTATGGCTTTTTCTTCTAAATATTAGGCAAATCCATCTGCTTCCTTTCCATTTCTATTGCCTCCAATAATGGGGTGCCTGCTATACTGCAATAGCCTTTTATCTATTCTTCCTACATAGTACCAACAACAATAGCAAGGGTAAAAATAATACTGAAGTAGCAGTAATAATAATAGTAAACTAATTATTATAGTGAATTAGAGTATTATATTCAAATATTTATTATGCTATATTTATAGATTACATTATACTATATGTTTATTAATATATTAGTTATAAGTTTGTTTGGCTTACTTGTATCTACCAGATGCTAAAATAATCATTATTGTTTATTATTAGTCTTTTTATCTGGTATATAAAAATTATATTTATGAAGTACTATGTGATGTTTCAATACATGTATATATGGTGTAATGTTCGAATTAGGTTAAACATATCTATCTCCTTGAACAATTCTCATTTCTTTATAGTGTAAACATTCAAAATTATTTCTTCTATATTTAGAATTTATATATCACAAAAATCATATATATGTATATATATAACATTATTGCTTTCTATAGTAGCCCTATTATGTAATAGCACATGTGAATTTCTTTCTCCTAACTATAACTTAGTATTATTTAATCAACCTTTCTCCATTGTTCCCATCCCCCTACTCTCCCCAGCCTATGGCAAGCACCATTCTACTCTCAACTTCTATGAGATAATATTTTTTTTTCTTTTGCGGTACTGAGGATTGAACCCAGGGACAAAACTTTCTTGATTTTATATATGGATGGGGTGATGCAGTACTTGTCTATCTGTCCCTGACTTATTTCACTTAACATAATGACCTCCAGTTCCATTCATGCTGTCACAGATGACTAGATTTCATCTTTTTTTTTAGGCCAAACAGTATTCTATTGTGTAGATGCTCCATGTATTTTTTGCTCCCTCATCAGTTGATGGATACTTAAGTTTGTTTCATTTCATGGCTATGTGAATAGTGTGTAATAAACATGGGAGTACAGCTCTCTCTTCGACATAGCGATTTCATTTTCTATGTGTATATATACACCCAGTGGTGGGTGACAATCACTTTTACTTGAGTACTTCATAATTTCTCAAAATTACCCAACAACAAAGGCATTATCATTACCCAGTTTTATACACATTCAGATTTGGAGGCATTAACATGCCCAAGGTCACTTAACCATAGTACTTTATACCTCTGATCATGTCACAACCTGATCACCACACACACATACTCTATCACTCCTCACTCTACCATATAAAACACATTCAGTGTTTCTTGTTGCTTCTATGATGAATTTGAAAATCCTGACCATCTCTCCAACCTTATCCCTCTGTGGTCTCAGTGACCCGGCCACATCACTGTTCTTTTAGTTCCTTAAATGCTCCATGATCCTTTTCACCAAAGGGATTTTCATATCCTGTTCCCTCTGCTTGGTAGGGTGCCTCCAGTTCCCAAAGTCCTTTCCGAATTATATGCCTTCATACACCATGTACATCTCCCTCAGGACATTTACTACTGTTTATCACACCATGAAGCTTTCTTTCAGCATATACATGGTTATAGAGGTAACAGATATGTATGATTTTATATGCATTTATGTAATTTAATTAATGTCTACCTCCTAAACTTGGTTGTTAGTTCCACTGGGAAAGAATTATAACTATCTTTTTTTTTTTTTTTGCAGTATCGGGGATTGAAACCAGGGGCGTTCTACCTCCATGCTACACCCTGGCCCTATTTTTTTATACTTTATTTTGAAACCAGGTCTCACGAAGTTGCGGAGGGCCTCACTAGGTAGAAAGAGAGAGACAGGGAGAGAGAGAGAGAGAGAGAGCTGAGGCTGGCCGCGAACCCGGATCCTCCGGTCTCCACCTCCCAAAGTACTGGGATTACAAGCGTGCGCCACCACGCCCGGCGAATTATAACTATCTTTACCAAGTATTTATCCAAGACAGTCAATAAATTATTAATGAATAAGAGAATATAAGAAAATAAGAATGTATTTGGGTGCAAAGTTCCAAATTACTTTTGGTAGACAATGATATGCTAGAAACATGAGCAACAATTTTAGACAAGAATCTATCAATTGAACTGTTGGTTATGATTAATCTTTCTTCATATTTCCAGTGCCTACCACAATGCCTGAAATAGTTATTCAATAGATATTCTGAATGAACAAACCACTTCTAGTAGGAAGTCTGTTTTCTGCTTACCATTTAAATCTGTAGCAAGAGACCCCCACACACAGGAAGGCTGGGTTAGATGGAAGCAATATTTGCCCTGGCAGGTGGACAGATATCTGAAAACACTCACTCTGAATACTAAGGTTTCAGGGGTTTCATTTGCCTGATCAAGTACCTGGCCCTATTAAAAAGATACTTAGAGGCCGGGCATGGTGGCGCACACTTGTAATCCCAGTACTTTGGGAGGCGGAGACTGGAGGATCCGAGTTCGCGGCCAGCTTCAGCTCGCTCTCTCTCTCTCTCTCTCTCTCTCTCTCTCTACTTAGTGAAGCCCTCCGCAACTTTGTGAGACCCGGTTTCAAAATAAAGTATAAAAAATAGGGCCGGGGGTGTAGCGTGGAGGTAGAACGCCCCTGGGTTCAATCCCTGGTACCACAAAAAAAAAAAAGATACTTAGAAAATTTAACCCATTGAGATTGTATTTTCTAAAAGCCCAGAAAGTGGGAAGATTATACTCATTCATGCTTGTCAACTACTATAGAAATATTTAACCACAAACTGAACACTGCTCTTTTCTTTGAAAGAGCAAAGAGCATAGGAAAAACAAAACAAAAAACAAAAATGTGTAGATTTTGTTTTTGTTTTCTGTTGTCTAACTTTTGTTTTACCACAGGACTGTCACTTTTATTCTACTTGATCTGTATTTGGAATATAAAATGCTTTTACATCTCACTGAGATCATTCTAATATCTATGTCATTTTCAAGACTTTGCAATACATCGTGTCACTGTGAATGGAAAACTCCTAGGGTTGATGATTGTATTGAAGACAGACAACCTGCAGTGAAAAGTGAGAGCAAAAGCCATGGCCCCATTGATGCAAAAGTTCCTGCTAAGATCAAAGCTCTGTTTCACCAATGGCAAAACAGGAAAGAAGAGGAGATGTAACAAAAAGATGGGGATTGATCTATCTCCAAGGCAGGACTGCTGGTAAACTCTGAGACACATATTGAAAATGGATATATGAAGCACAGTTCTGTCACTGGCAACTGGATTTCACATCTGAGCTTCCAATAACACTGCAGTCTCAACAAAAGCAAAAATAAATAGGCAGGACTATACAAAATTGAAAAGCTCCTGCATAGCAAAGAAAATAATCACCAGTATGAAAAGCCAACCCATGGAATGGGAGAAAATAATTGTAAACCATACATTTATCCAAAGTACATCTAAAATATATAAGGGTTCATATCCAAAATATATAAGGAACTCACATAACTCAGTAGCAAAAATTATTTTTAAAAATTCTCAAATAACTCAATTATTGACAAAGGAACTGTGTTAGTCAGCTTTGCACCACTGTGACCAAAATACCTGACAAGAACATCTTAGAAGAGGGAAGATTAATTCTGACTCATGGTTTCAGAGGGTTCATTCAGTCTATGGTTGGCTGGTTCCAAGGAAGAAACATGGTAAAAAGGGCGGCAGAGGAAAGATGCTCAGCTCGTGGCAGCCAGGAGGGAGAGAGTGGGGGTGGGGTGGGGGAGGTACAAGATAAACCCTTTCAGGGCACAAATGAGTTCCCACCTCCTAGCAGTCCATTCAGCTATCAATGGATTAATCCACATGATGGATTATTCCACTGATGAGGTCAGAGCCCTCATGATCCAATCATTCCCAAGAGCCCCACCTCTGAACCTTGCTGCATTGAAGACCACGCTTTCAATACGTGAGCTTTTGGATTACATTCAGATCCAAATCATAACAAGAACCAGACATTCTCCAAGACATCATACAAGTGGCCAATCGGTATATAAAAAGGTCTTCATCATGACCTTGTTTCAAAATAAAAAAGGGTTGGGGGTATAGCTCAGGAGTAAAGCACCCCTGGGTTCAAGCCCCAATAACACACACACACACACACACACACACACACACACACACATACACACACACTCACCCCTACAATGTCATATCATCTCACACCTATGAGGTTGGTTATTATTATAAAGTCAGAAGATATGTATTGGTGATGATGTAGAGAAACAAAAAAATGACAAGGAGAGAAAAATGCTTGATTCAATCAGTGCTTGTTATATGCATGCATGCATTAAAAAGTCACACTGTATCCCACTGATATGTACAATTATTATATATTAATAAAAACAAAATGACTCCTGTATGAAACAGAACTAGACATATTTGCTTAGGCATTTTATTTAGAACTCCTAGAAGCACAGTTAATTCCAGACACTATTAAGTAAGAGACCAAGTGAACCTCTAGGGCTCTTTTCTTTTTAAACTCTCCATATATGTGAATATTTCTCCATCAGCTTTGGCCAAAATCATACTGATTTACTAGAAAGTGCCTCTTCTTCAACTTTCTAATAGTGACAGAAGGTTCAGGGACTAGAAAAATATGTCCCCTATTCAATATCAAGTTCTGAAAACCAAAAGGAAGAAATTAAAAAATTAAAAAGCTTTTTTCTTATGGTTTGAAGATATGTTTTTTTAACAAGTGCTCAAGGCTTTAAAATCAGATGAAGTTCACACGAGGGGGAAGAAAGCAGCACAGTGGACGCAGGGGTTGGAATGTCTTTGTTTCAATTCAAACTCCAAACTTAATGACTGCCAATCCTTTGACAAACCACTTCATGTTTCTAAGACTCAATATCCGTATGTATTAAGTGGAGAATATAGTCATATCTACCTCTAAGGGAAGTGCTTGTTTATAAAATGCACACAAGTAGGGTGGCAAAGAGAATCGCTCATCTTGGATCACCTGGCAACTTGCCATCTAGAACCAGAGGTCCTAAAGAGTCACTTATTTGGTGAAGTTTCTCCTTCTAAACCCAACTTCCCAATTGTCCTAATAGATTCCTTTTACAACCAGGAGGGACATTTCTCAAGGGATCCAGGTCCTGAGCCACTGACATTTCCAGCATCCCTTTCCCAGTTGATACATAACCTCCAAGGGCTTCACAACTAAACCAAAGATATCTCTTCCTCCACTGAGAAGGGAATTTGCACACTTACATGCAGGTAGAGCGGCAGTCAGGTCCTGTCTCTTCCCTTAAGACACAAACCCAGGATATTCCCAGTTGCCTCCCCAGATGTCTGCACTTATCAATGAGATAATTAGAAATGGGGACCAGGTGCTTCCTTTGCTGACCACTGGCCTCCAAGCCTCTCCAGTAATGCCTATTCTGTGCCCAGCCCATGGGACATTGCAGCGCTTACCTCATGCCTCGCCACCTGTCAGTGACTGCTAGTGACTCCTCATTCCACTACCCTGAAGCTGGCTCTCTTCATAGAGATAGCTGTGGAGAAGGAGTGCTAGCTTTGCCTATGGCCACCCTGGTTAGGAAGTCTGCTAAGCAAAATCTCCTGCCTGACTGACGACAGATGTTATCAGCTTATTTTTGCTGGTCGTGACTGGGCTTTCTTCCAGGTATTGGTCTGATGAATAAAGTCTTCTAAAATAAAGTTTGGAGCAAACTAAGCATGATTAGATGTGAAGTGTTAAGTTAGTCTTCTTCTAGTCTTCATATATATGCAAAAAATTAGTTGTTTTTTAAGTTTTTACAGATCCAAGAGGTACAAGCTTAGAAAATACACTTATAAGAAACCCAGAAGCAAAAAAGTTTAGATGTGAAAGCTGGTTTTTGAAAATTTGCTCTTCAGAGTTCTAAATTCTCAGCCTCAAGGTAAACTTAAGATAGTTTTACTGGCAAAGAGAGAAAAAGGAAATACTATGCTTTGAAGTAGAAGTATTATATACTTTATCTTTTCTGGCTGCAGTTTTATGATATAGTAAAGAGCAATAATTTTTTTCAGTTTTTATAAAATGCTAAGGGGCAAAAAGAGTATGTATTCATTGACACACATTCCACAAGCTTAAAGCAAAACAACAAAAAAATCAACGGATGAATCAAAATGGTCAATCTTCTTTTGAAAAATTTCATAAAGAAGCTAAACCCATAAATCATTCAGAGAAAAACACATGTTTATAAACATAAAAGATAATATTATGTTTTCAAATAGTTTATAACTTAAAAATAATTCCTTCTTTCAAACAACTTATAAACTAAAAACACAAGGACATATGCTTTTGGAAGAAACTTTCAGGTTGTGAAATGTAGCAGATGATTCATCAGTAAGGAAGCTCCTATCTTTCTTCTTATTAGTAAATTTTCAGATTTTTGCACTGAAGTGAGAATGCTTTAGCATTCCAAAGCAATAAAGAAACATATTGCCTTAAATTTTCTATCCTTCTACCTTTTAAATGTGCCACATCTTCTATAAGAGTCCTGATATGTTGGCCTGCTCCCTGTCTTTCTAATTTCTACTTGTTGAATATACAAAATGAAGATTTCAAGGCATACCGGATGAGGAGTTGGTGATGTGACAATATGAATAAAGACCGTAGAGGGGTGAAAAAAGTTATGCCATTGTATTTAGACCTGTAGGGCTTCAACACGCTCAGATGTTCACTGGCTCCACTAATTCCAACTTGTAGGTCTAGACATGGAGGAGGTAAAGAAATCAAAAGAGCTAGCTATGGGATTGATTTGATGGAGACCCAAACAAACAGAAGAAATAAATTACCTGCACTTAGTTCTAGTGAGCTACAGATATTTTATTCAATATGCAGGTTAGATTTTCAACAATTAATAAGAAAGCAGGTATATCCCATGCCCCAGTAGATAGTAGAGAGGTTCAGCCACAACCAACCTAGCCTTTGTCTTTATGTCTTTGAGCTGTAGCCCTATTCCACACCTCTCTTTTGTACTTAGAGGTGAGCTGGCCCCTGACCTGAGCTGGCAGTCTGCCCCACTCCAGGGAGAGGGGGGTGTTCACATGCTACAACATGAACTATGCATGGTGAGCATTACCCCCTGGAGCTGTGGCATGGTCCTTCTGCTAAGAGGGACTCTTGGCTGCTGTACAGCTGAGGCACTCTCATTTACAGCAGAAACACACTAAATGTAATTGCTGGTGCCGGTAATGAGCTGTGAAAAAATGGATAAGCAGATAACATTTTTTTCAAAGACCAGTGATGAATGATTGTCATTTACTTAATGAACTGTAGGCACTGATGAGAAGTTTAATTTACGAATCCTTTAAAACCTACAGAACTCTTTGGGTCTTAATCCCTCTCCACTTCTCTTTTGCTTTATTCTTCGACGCTCCAAATTCTCGTTCCCTTCTCTGAAATGCTGAGTATGTTCCTCAATTTGTACCTTTCATTCTCAGTATGTCTCTGTCCTTACTACTTATATCTTCTCCCTTTTGGTCTGTTTTATCTTTTCTTGTGGGATGTTTGTGTGTGTGTATGTGTGTGTGTATATATGTGCTGGGGATTGAACCAAGGGCCTTGAATATGCTTGGTAAGTTTTCTGCCATTGCTCTATATCCTTTGCCCCATGATTATAATTTTTATTTCTTTATTTTCCACTATTTTCCCCAAGCATTCCCAGTACCTCCCTTTCTCTCTTTTCTGCTCCTCTCTGTGTCCCAGCAGGCATCTTTCATCTCCATCTGCCTTTTTACTATTTACCCTTTTGCCTGCTGTTTCTTTAATCTCTTTTTGTTAATATTCAGTTTCTTGTGTTTTTCCAATTTCTTTCTTGTTATCCCTTCCTCTAACTGTTCAGAATGTGAAATCAAAGTACAGTTATTTAATGTTCTCTCTTTGACTCCCAACTGATTAGCTTTCATTCTGTGGTCCTTGAGATACAGTGTGTACAAAATACACTTGGAGATTCTAAAGCAAACCCCAGTACCCAGGGCATCAGAAACTGCTACTTCCATGTTCCTTTGATTATGTCACAGTTTTACAAAATGTATAATACATACTGAAGTATTTTTGTAATATTTATTTCTGCACATGAGACTACTAAAGCCCAGACAGTGCAATCCTTAAATCCAAATCTACATATCTTCCTGTTGAATTTAGAATTCTTGAAAAAAATACTTAAAACTTTGTTAAACTCTTCTCCAGCATTTTCTGTTGACTATTTGTTTATACAAAAGAAAGGCCCACTGGCCTTGCCCAATTTTTATACTTGCAATAAAGTATACCTTCAGGAAGCCACACACCCATGATTTTGGAACTTAAATAATAACTTAGACAAATGCCAAGGAAGAAAATTTCCCAAGTGATTTAGCATATTTTTTCAAGAAAATAGGAAATAGCCCCCCCCACACACACACTCACAACCCAGAGGAAAGAAGTAACAAACTCATAGATAAGAATAAAAATACATGAATTAGAATCCAAGAGCTAGATCTTTAGAAGTCATAAAATAGATGAAACACTAGATAAATTAATTAAGGGGAATAAAAAGGACGAAATGCAAATATACAAAGTAAGAATTGGTTAAAGGGGAAATAACCATAGAAACAGTGAATTACAGAAATTATAAGATACTTTGCTTAATTATGGCCAAATAAATTCTAAAAATTTAGACTAAAGAAATAAACTCAAAGAAAATATAATTTGCTAAAAGTGACTTAAAGAGAGAAAGATCTAAAGAGATTGATATTTAGGATGGATACTCTGGATACTTTTGTGGCAGGGGCTTCAAATAATCAAAACAAAATCAACTTTTATATGTGCATTCTTCCTGAGTATCAGCATTTCCAAACACTATATAAAACAGAAAAACTGACAAAGAATTATGCTTAGAAAAAGAATATAGTACTCATGGATTAAGAGGGAATACTATCATACCATGAAAGAATAGATCATTCCAAATTACAGAAATTATTTTAGAACCCAGGAAATGAAGGAAACCTTTAAAGAATAACATTGATACCAAAACGTGACAAAAATTAAACAAAAAAAACCCCACAATTATAAACCAATCTTAGGACTACTGATGCAAGATTTCTAGATCAATTATTAGCAATACTATTAACTCATTATATAACGACCAAGAACAACTTTGCCTCACCATGTATTACTGCTTGAGAAACCGCCTCTGAACCCTGACTTAAAACAATAAATACTTGCTGTCCCAATTCTGTGGGTTGGAAATTCGGGAAGAGCTCGCTGGGAAGGGATAACGTATCTAGTAGTGACTAAACTCCTTCGTGCACCTGCATTCAGCTGGCAGCTGGGCTGGACAGTAATGTCCAAGATGGTCTCTTCCTATGTCTAGGGCTTTGCTGCTGGCTGCAGCTGGGGTGGGGGTGGGAGCATTGATTCTCTTCCTTGTGGCTTTTTTTCTATGTGGTCTCTCATCTCCTGACCTCTCTCTCCCACAGAATATCCTGATGATGAGTGATGGTGAAAAATTTTCATACTCTTAGCCAATTATATAACTTCTTTCAAAAAATGTCTACTCAAGATTTTAGTCTATCTTTAAAGTAGGTATATTAGATTTTTGCTGTTGTTCTTGCTGTTGTTTTGTGTCTTGCGGTTGAATTGTAGTAGTTCCTTATATGTTTTGGAGATGAACTCCTTGTCATATATATAGTTTACAAATATATTCTCGCATTCTGTAGGATACCTGTTCATTATGTTGATTATTGTCTTTGCTGTGCAGAAGGCTTTTAGTTTGATGTTAACCGGTTCCTTTATTTTTGCTTCTGTTGCCTGTGCTTTTAATGTCACATTCAGGAAATTATTGCAGAGACCAATGTCATGAAGATTTTCCCCTAAGTTTTCTTATAGAACTTTTATTGCCTCATATTTTACATAATGTTTTTAATCTATTTTGTGTTGACTTTTATGTATGGTCTAAGATAAGGGACCAATTTCATTCTTTTGCATGTGGATATCGTTTTATCAGCATCGTGCATTAAAGTGTCTAGCCTTCCCTTATTATGTATTCTTGGCATCCTGTTGAAAGTTAGTTAACCATATGCATTTATTTCTGTTACATTAGTCTGTATCTCTGTCTTTCTGCCAATATTATACTGTTCCTATTATTGTAGCTTTAAATCAAGAAGTGGGATGCCTACAGCTTTGTTCTTTTTATCAAGATGATTTAGCCATTCATAAATATTTGTGATTCTATATGAATTTTAGAAATTTTTTCTTTTTATTTCTTTAAGAGATGTCAATTAGAAAGTGTATTGAATCTAAATTTGCTATGATTACAATTAGCATGAATACAGGATATATTTCATTTGTTTCTATTTTCTTAAATTTCTCTCATCAATTTTTGTCGTGTTTAGTATATAAGAACTTATATCTTTAATTGTATTCTTAAGTATTTTATTCTTTTTTTTTTGGCAGTACTGGGGATGGAACCCAGGGGCATTCTGCCTCCAAGCTACACCTCCAGTCCTATTTTTTTTTTTTTTGCATTACCGGGGATTGAACCCAGGGGCGTTCTACCTCCAAGCTACACCCCTGGCCCTATTTTTTATCCTTTATTTTGAAACCAGGTCTCACGAAGTTGCGGAGGGCCTCACTAAGTAGCTGAGGCTGGCCGCGAACCCAGATCCTCCGGTCTCAGCCTTCCAAGTACTGGGATTACAAGTGTGTGCCACCATGCCAGGCTATTTTATTCTTTTTAGTAGTATTGTAAATGTAACTCTTTTCCTAATTTCTCTCTTAGTGTATTGTTAGTGTAGGGAAACGTGACTGGTTTGTGTGTGTTGATTTTTTATCCTAAAATTTAATTGAATTCATTTATTAGTTCTAACAAATATTTGGTGCAAACACGAGGATTATCTATATATAAAATCATATCATCTGCAAATGGGTATGATTCTACTTTGTGCTTTCTGATGTGCATGTCCTTTATTTCCTTTTTTTATATAATTACTCTGGCTGGAACTTCTAGTATTTTGTTGACAAGAGTGGGATCCTTGTCTTATTGATGATGTTAGATGAAAAGCTTTCAGTTTTTTCTATTGAGTATGAAGCCTGAAGTGGATTTTTAACATATGGCCTTTATTACATTGAGGTGCAGTTCTTTCATTCCTAACTGTGTCAACAGCATTTATCATGAAATGGTGTTGGATTATGTCAAGTACTTTTTCATTATATATTAAGATAATCATGATGTTTAATCCTTCATTCTGTTGATGTGCTATATCACATTAATTGATTGTTGTATATTGAATCATTCTTACATCCAAGGATACCCCCTTGGTCATGTTATATTATCCTTTCAATGTGCTGTTAGATTCTGTTTGCTAGCATTCTGTTCAGTTTTTTTTTTTTGCATCTATATTTATCAGGGTTATTTGTCTAAAGTTTTCTTTCTTGTGCATATTTTCTAGGTTATTCAGTTTGTTGTCATATAATTATTCATAGTCGTCTCTTCCAATCTTTTATATTTCTGTGATATCATTATAATGTCTCTGCCTTCATTTCTGATTTTGAGTCTTTTTAAGTTAGTGTACCAAAAGCCTTGCCAATTTTACTTATCTTTTCAAAAAAAGTTCAAAATTGTTTACTTTGTCTATTGCTTTTCTATTCTCTGTTCCTTTATTTCTGCTCAAACTTTATTTTTCCTTTCTGTTAACACTGGGATTAGTTTTTTCTGTCTCCTTGAAGTATAAAGTTAGGTTGCTTATATGCGATCCTTCCTTTTAAATGTAGGCATTTATTAACAAATGTCCTTTATTGTATTGCTTTTGCTGTATTCATAAGTTTTAGTATGTTGGTTCATTTCTATTTCTCTTAAGGTGTTTTCTTTCTTTTTCTTTTTAAATGATAAAACCTTTATTTTTCCTTCCAAAATATTCACATACTGGTTTTGTTTATATAACTCTAGCTGTCATTTCTGTCTACAGAAATTAATAACAAATGATAAAAACAGACATTGAATTTGTGCAGTTTCTGTCCCTAAAGGCTCAACATTTTCACACTGGCTTCCCCACAAGGCAAAAACCACCCAAATATTCAAGGCGTCATTATCAGCCCATATTGTTTACTGAAGTGATTGTTTTGTGAAATAATAAAACAGTTTCACTCCTGAAGCTATTGTTTCTTTTTAAATCTACTTTTATTGGTGCATTGTAATTATACATCATACTGAGGTATAGAATGATAGGAATATACATGCACACAGCACTTGGTGAATTTCCCAACAAGTCCCACCTCTCCCCCCTTTCCTGTACATATCATTGGGATTGGGATTGATAAATTCATATACATACACAGAATTATTCAAACTGTTATCTTTATGTCTCTATCCCCCCTCCTCCCCCCACTCCCCTCCATCCCTCTATTGGAATCTCTGCTCTTTTATCAGAGATCTCTTTTGTTTCCCAATTTCTATCTAGCTTCCACATATGAGAGAAAATATACAAGTATTCACTTTCTGAGACCAGCTAGACTCACTTAGCATAATATTCTCAGGGTCCATCCATTTTCCTGCAAATGACATAATTTTGTTTTTATGGCTGAGTAAAATTCTATTGTGTGTATATACCACAGTTTTGTGATCCATTCATCTGTTGATGGTACCTAGGCTGGTTTCATAATTTGGCTATTGTGAATTGTACTGCTATAAATATGAATATGCGTGTTTTGCTATAATATTCTGACTTCAATTTCTTTAAAAAGATGCCCAGGAGTGGTATAGCTCAGTCATATGGTGGATCCAAACCCAGACTTCTGAGAAACCTCCACACTGATCTCCATAGTGGCAATACTAGTTTGCAGTCCCATCAACAGTGTGGTAGAGTTCCCATTGCCCCACATCCTTGCCAGCATTTATTATTGTGTTCTTGATGATTGCCATTCTAACTGGAGTTAGATGGAATCTCAGTGTACTTTTGATTTACTTTTCCCTGACTGCTAACGATGCTGAACACTTTATTGGCCATTTATATTTCTTCTTTTGAGAAGTGTCTATTCAGTTCAGTTGCCCATTTTTATTGAGTTTTTTTAGTGTTAAGTTTATGGCCATTCTACCAAAAGTGATGTACACATTCAATGCTTTCCTTATTAAAACACCAATGTCATTCTTCACAGATCTAGAGAAATCAGGCCTAAAATTCAAACAGAAAAGCAAAAGACCCAGAATAACCAAAATAATTTTCAGCAGTAAGAACCATGCTGTAGGCATCATAATACCGGATTTCACATTATACTACAGAGCTTTAGTAATAAAAGCATCATGGTACCAGCATAAAACAGACATAGACCAACGGAACATAATAGAAGATTCAGAAACAAATCCTCATATTTATAGCCAGTTGATTTTTGATAAAGGTGCCAAAAGCATATACTGAAGAAAAGAAAGCTTTTTCAACAAATAGTGTTGGCAAAATGGTGTTGGTTATCCATTTGTAGAAGAATGAAATTAAACTCCAACCACTCACCCTGCACAAATGTCAACTCAAGATGGATCAAAGAAATTAGACCAGAAACTTTGCAATTACTAGAAGAAGACATACATAGGATCAATACTCCAACATATAGTTACTGGTAGAAACTTCCTCAATAAGACGCTGAAAGTTCAGGAAATTAAAATGAGAATTAATAAATGTGATGGTATTATATTAAAAATCTTCTGTGCAGCAAAGGAAACCATCAAGAGTCTAAAGAGAGGGTCTACAGAATGGGAGAAGATCTTTGCCAGCCACTCCTATGATAGAGTTCTAATATCTAGAATACACAACTAGCTTAAAAATCTTAAAGTTTTTTCTAATATGCCTTTTAACTTGTTTTTTGACTCAGTGGGAGCTCATGTTGTTTAATTTCCAAATATTTGTGAATATTTCAGTTTTCATTCTATTGATTACTACTTTTATTTTACAATGATTGGAAAAGAAACTTGGTATGATTTCAGTCTCTATGGATTTATTAATACTTGTTTGTTGCATGTGGTCTATCCAGGAGAAACTTCTGTGGCACTTGATAAGAATGTGCATTCTGCTGTTATTGAGGGAATGTTCTTTATAAGTCCCTTAGGTCCATCTGATCTATACTGTTGTTCAAGCCCAAAGTTTCCATACTGATCTTCAATTCTCCAATCCATTATTGATTGATGGGTTTTGAAGTCTTCTACTATTATTATATTGTCACTTTTTCCCTTGAATTTTATCAGCACTTGCTTTATATATTTATGTGCTTTGACAGTAGTTGCATATATGATTGTAATTGTAATTGTTTTAACTTTATGGTGAATTGATCCTTTTATTATTATGTAATTGCTTCTTTGTCTTTTGTGACAGTCTTGCCTAATGCTTATTTGATTGATGTAAGTGTAGTTACTCCTACTCTCTTTTGGTTACTATTTTTCATGAAATATCTCTTTCAAATCTTACAATTTTACCCTATGTGTCCTCAAATCCAAAGTTTCTATGAATTTCTCATAGACAGTTCAAATATTTTTGATTAAAATTCTCAATTAATGTGAGGCAATAAAATACAAAAGCATCATGATTAACTGAAAAATACTAAACACTTTCTTAGTAAACATAGGGAGTAAGAAATATTCACATTCGTTATTATTAATCAGTATTTTACTAGGCATATGGAGACAATAAAATACATAAGAGAAAGAAGATAAAAGTATAAAATGTTCTATGCATGTACAAATATGCCACAATGAAACCCATTATTCTGTATAATAAAAGCACTCTAATAAAAATAAAACAGGCACAATCATACCTAGAAAAGAGAAAGGGTAACTGATATAATTGTGACTCTAGAAAAAAAACTCAGTAAGTGAATTTACTAAGGTAGTAAGGTATAAAATTAATCTATAGAATGCAATAGTCTTCAACATACAGAAGGAACAACCTGTGCGAAACTACATTTGGAGAAAAGATTATATTAGCAATAAAACAGATAAAGTACCTAGCAATAAGCTTATCAAGAAAAATGCAAGAAAACACTTAAACACTCTTAAAGAATATAGAAAAATTTGGAATAAATGGAAATACATGCCATATTTTTGTGTAAGTGTGTGGTGCTGGGGAATGAACTCAGGGGCATTCTACCTCTAAGCTACACCCCCAGGCCTGTCTTATTTTATTTTTATTTGGAAACAGGGCCTCATTAAGTTGCTGAGAGCCTTGCTAAGTTGCCCAGGGCAGCTTTGAACCTACAATCCTCCTGTCTCGGCCTTCCAAGTACAGGAATTTCAGGCGTGTGCCACCACACCCACTTTATGCCATATTGTTAGAGATGTTAATCTTCAAATTCCTGGAAATGTTATGTTTTATATTTTTTAAAGTTAATTTAAAAGTTTTAACTGATTTCAGTATGTAAATAAGTGGTTAGAATTAGATAAGCTAACACTAAAGTTGATATGAAGAAATAAATAAACAACAATAGCTGGGGAAAAATCTAAAAAGAACTAGCAATATTAAATTAGCTTCATCTGTATTAAAATATATTTTAATATATTAAGCTCACATATTTAAATACACTATAAATTAACATTCTGGGAATATCTTTAGAACCGCTTTGAACAAAAGAACAGAATAAAAAATCCAGAATTAGACAAAATAAATAGGAATTTAGTATTTGATAAAGATAATATTTAATACAAGGGCAAGTGTTGAAGGGAGATGGATGACTCAATAAATCCTGTTAGGACAGTTGAACAACCCATTTGAATCTTCACCTCAAACCATGTGTTAGACAGCTTTTCATCACTGTGACCAAATACCTAAGAAAAATAGCTTAAATGAACAAAGGTTTATTTTTGGCTCCTGGTTTCAGAGGTTTCCACCCATGGTCAGCTGGTTCCACTGCTTTGAGCCTGAAGTGAGGCAAACATCATGGTGGAAGGTCGTGGCAGAGGAAAGCTGCTCAGCTTATGGCAGCCAGAAAGCACAGAGAGGGAGAACACTAATAAAAAATAAAATAGGCACACATATACAGAGAGAGAGAGAGAGGAAGGGGCTGGTGAAAAGATATACCCTTCACAGGCATGTCCCCAGGGACCTACTTTCTCCAATTGGACCCCACCTCCTAATAGCCTATTCAGCTATGAACTCATCAAGGGATCAATCTATTGATGAGACTAGAGTCCTCACAACCCATTTTCCAAAAGCCCGGCCTCTGATCTCTGAACATTGCTGCACTGGGGACCATGCCTTCAACATAAGAGTCTTTGGGGACACTCTATATTCAAACCACACACCAGATAAAATTTTCAAATGGACCAATTTTTTAAATGTACACAGTGAACCTTTACAAATACTTGAAGATAACATGATAAATAAAATTTAATCTTATATTGAAACAAGCTATTCTAAATAGACAAAACAATTCCACCATAAGCCATAAGAAAAAAATAACAAATCATATTATATAGAAAAAGACCTTATGACAAAAAATGCTATAGACAAAATTAAAAGATAAGTACACATGGTGGACGGAGTGGCATGCACATCAATAGATGAACAGTTCCCTGAAAGCAAGGTGAAAAGGCCAAAAATCCAGTGGAAAAATGGACAAAAGAACTGAGTTAATTTCTAAATAAAGAAAAAAGTCGCCGGGCGTGGTGGCGCACGCTTGTAATCCCAGTACTTTGGGAGGCGGAGACCGGAGGATCCGGGTTCGCGGCCAGCCTCAGCTCTCTCTCTGTCTCTCTGTCTCTGTCTCTATCTCTCTCTTTCTCTCCCTCTCTCTACTTAGTGAGGCACTCCACAACTTTGTGAGACCCGGTCTCAAAATAAAGTATAAAAAAAAAAAAAAGGGCCGGGGGTGTAGCGCGGAGGTAGAACGCCCCTGGGTTCAATCCCCGGTACCACAAAAAAAAAAAAAAAAAAAAAAGTCTCTTAACAATAGGAAAGGTGCTCAAACTACTCATCCTAAAAAGAATAAACATGAAAGTAATATTTTACCTCTTGGATTGTGAAAGCCCAAATGTTTATCAACACCTTCAATTAAAAAATGAACCTTAATATATTTCAGGTGGAGATATAAATTTGCACAAATCTGAGGAAAGGCAATTTAGAAATATATGCCAACATTAGGAAAGCAAATAATCTTTGACCTAGAAATCATACTTTTGAGAATTTGTCCTGAGATATTCTTCCATGTGTAGGAAAAGCCGCGTGTAAAAAATTACGTTTTATGGTCTTGTCTGTACTAACAGACAACCTACAACAACCCAAATGCCAACCAATGGAAAACTGGTTAAATAAATTAGAGTACATCCATACTAAGGGAAAATCTAATTAGAAAATAATAAGAAATTGCATGTGTACTGGAATGGAAACATCTCCGAGATGAGGCTAAATGAAAAATGCAAGATACCAACTAGTATGGTTAGTATGCTAACTTTCATGTAAAAGGGGAAAGAATCCAAAAAATACTCATGTTTTCTTATATATGCATTGTTTGGACCCTGGTGTTACTTAGCACAGGGAGGAATGGAGGTGAAGCGGGCAAGTGAGGAACAGGAATGAAGGGAGGCTTTCCCTTTATACCTTTAGAGGACAGAACTCTGAAGCATTGCTCATGAAAAAACTTGAGAGCAAGAATATGCTATACATTTTCTTGGAGGAAAAAGAGGAGGGGATCCTACAAAGGAAGGAAAAATCACACCATACATCAGACTTTTCAAACACATTAAGATATGGTGGCAATAGTTATAAAGGGTGATTTTCAACCAAAAATTTTACAATCATCCAAATTACTTCTCATTTGTTTGGGCAAAACCAATATATTTTAAAATATTCAACAGACATTTTAAAACCCAAAATGTTTTAGTCAAGTGAAAAATAAATAAAAATAAGTACTTTAGAAAGTATCATTTCAGCAGTTGAAATAAAATGCAAAGTTAACTATAAATTTATAAATACATTGTCAGCAACTATTTAGATCAAGGTTATTCACTGGGGTCAATGCCTCTATTCCAAAACATAAAGACCTTTCATATTACCATTAGGTGGCAAGAAGATACAAAAGCAAAGGCAATTAAATGTAATTTCTAAGACACAGACAAGATAGCAGATAGAATCAACAGAAAAATGGCAGAATCAAAATCAAAGTACAATCTAACAACTATTAGTCACATTCTACCATGAACACATTGCTCAGCAAAGCATCACAACATCAAAAATGAATTGTTAAAAATACAAAGAAGACTGATTCTATTGTGATTTTGTCAAAATTAATAGGAAAAATGTAATGCATAACATACTCTTAAATGATTTGGGTTAAAGAATAAATACTTTATCTTGATTAAAAATTTACTGCAAAATATAAAAATATAAAACATGACTTGCATTATATATAAACAGAGTGATTCTTCATCTACTTTTTAATCTGTCAGAAGAGTGTCAATATATAAAATATCTAAGTATGTTAAGTAGTAACTAAGATCCTAAGAATCTGAAGCAAATTTAATATTGAAGAAACAGCAAATACATTTGAAAAATTATTCCTTTAAATAAATCTTTCCTAAGTCCAAGTTTTTCTAAAGTCATTAGAAGTAAATTTAAGGACATTTGTAGGAGTTTGAAACATAAAATATAATCATTGTCTTCATACTTATCACTTATTAAATAATTACTATAGTCAAGATTCAGTTAGATACATTAAATATACATTAAATATGCATATTAATATGTATTTATACACATATAATAAAATGAATAGACTTACACTTTGAATATTGAATAATAAAATTTTTGTTTTTAATCTGATATACTTCCCACACAAGAATTATATTAACATTAATTTACATAATACCTATTTTAAACATGAAGAAACTTTTTCAGCCAAGATTTGAATTGGAGGAACTGAGTTAAATAATGTGATACATGATGATCTACAATTTCTGCAACTTTGAAATGTAGTGTACTAGAATAATAAAACTAATAGTGTTTCACTTACCTTACAGTAAAACGTAGAACTCTCTTCTTCATGAACTCCTGCTTCTTACTCGGATATTTCCTTCTATTCTGTTTTACCACTGGTTTCTTCCGAGGAAGGACACGGGCATCAACAGAAGGAAAGAAGAGTTTGGAAAGTGTGTTGGCAATTCTCCATCCAATATATTTATAGAAAACTTCTTCCCCTACATTTGATGAAACTTTTGTATAATATCTAGTAAAAGGATCAGTTGGGTCACGTAACTCAGCCTGTTGAAAGAAAAGAAAAAGGAGTTAAATGAAAGAAAAAATGATGCTCTTATTAAATAATAAATAGAATGTATATTCGTATTCGTGGACTAATACTTCATTCCTTTGTTAAAATTGTTTTATAAGAAAAAATTTAGTTTCTCAAAAGATTTTAAAAATAATATTTTTTCAATAAAATAAGTATTAGTGAAGCCTATCTTAAAAATATGACAAAATTTACATTTTAAATTTCATTTGCTTGCCACATAAGAATTTCATGAGCATTTATAAGATTTATTAAGGAAGAAACTAAGCAATTAGTTGAAGTAATGTACATTTATCAAATTAGACTTTTATTTTTCTGTGCACAGTTTAAACTGTCATTGAAGTGAACTACAAGACAAAAATTTTAAGTGCAAAACAAGGGCTTTGTATTTAGTTTAAATTTAAGATGTTTTAGGATTTAGATTTGTTACAATTTTTTGTATTTGTAACTAACACATAAAAACATGAAAATTGAACATATTAATGGAGTACTATGTTATGTTTTGATACATGTCAGTTTTGATTAACGTGAATATGTTCTAATACCAAAAAGAACACAAAATTCCAGAATATATAAACAATCTTTATTTTAAAAGAGCTATTTATTGAAATTTCCTATTTGTGTTTGACAATGTCCATGACTGATTTTTAATTACTTCTTTTGAAATGGCTAGAGGCATGTTTTCCTTGTCAAGCATCAGTAATAATAAATGAAAATGTAAATAAAATGTCATGCGCCATAATTTTTTAATATTTACAATATGTTCATACTGGGAACTCATTTCCTCATAAATAAGTTGTATGCTGCCTATTTTCATTTAAGTTTTTTAAGTTTTTATTGAAAATTATCCATCTTCATGTTGTTCATTTCTAGTCATCCAGGACTCATTTTAGATGCCTATAAAACCTGTTGTAGAAAATACAGGCGTGGGAAATGTTTTTCTGCATGTGAACATTTCACTTAACCTCTTTAGTATTCCAAGATCACTCTTAGCTCGATTAAATTACTGTTGAAAGATGACTATTGAATTATGTAGACAAAATTAAAGTGGAAAATGGGCATATAATATAGTCTCATGATGGAGTCTGAAGGGAAAGGAGTTAAAGCATCAAGAAAAATAGAAGATAGGTAAGCAAATATGGGTTATCATGAAATTCATAGTGGATGGGAAAAATAATATGCAAAAGACCCAAAACATTTATAAAGGATAAGGTGAAAATCATGCAAATAGGTGAGCATATGATCTAGCAATCCCACTTCTGGATATTTATTCAAAGGAAATTAAATCAGTATGTCAAAGAGAACTCCATGCCCATGTTTATTGTAGCACTATTCACAATAGCCGAGATATAGAATTAACCTACATGTCCACCCACAGATGAATGGAGAAAAAAAACATGGTACATACACACATTGAAATACACTTCAGCCTTAAAAACAAAGGCAAGCTGGCCATTTGAAGCAACATGTATGAACCTGGAGGACTGTGTTAAATGTTAAATGAGCCAGGCACAGAAAGACAAATACCACATCATCTCAATTACATCTGGAACAAAAAAAATTGATTTCATGGAAATTGAGTAGAATATTAGTTACCAGTGGCTGTGGGTAATTGGGGATAAATTGGTCAAAGTATAGCAAAATTTAGGAGCAAAATTGAGATCTATTGTACAACATGATAACTAAATTTAATAAAAATATAGTATATAGCCGGGCGTGGTGGCGCATGCGGAGACCGGAGGATCCGGGTTCGCGGCCAGCCTCAGCTCGGGCACGCACATCTCTCTCTCTCTCTCTCTCTCTCTCTCTCTCTCTCTCTCCTCTCTCTCTCTCTCTCCCTGTCTCTCTCTCTCTCTCTCTCTACTTAGTGAGGCCCTCCGCAACTTCGTGATACCCGGTTTCAAAATAAAATATAAAAAATAGGGCCGGGGGCGTAGTGCGGAGGTAGAACGCCCCTGCGTTCAATCCCCGGTACCGCAAAAAAAAATAAAATATATATATATATATAGTATATACATAAAAATGCTAAAGATAGATTTTCAAGGTTCTGCAACAAAAATAACCATGTAATGCATGTGTTAATTGACTTGATTCAGTCATTCCACAATGTGTGTGTATACACACATTGTGGAATGAATAAATAAATGAATAAATGACCAATAAGAATAATGTCTGCTTGTGAAATAATTTGAGGTAAAATAAATTATTATAGAAGGCAAGGTTTCTCCATTTCATAGACTCCTGATTCTCTTTTCATCACGTCTCATTTGATGACTCTGTACTTTCTTTCCTCCGAGACAGCAGAGGCTATATGGATCCAGATGCTGCTGTCTCAGCAACAGAATGGCATTCCCATATCTTTTGCTATGTTGGAAGCCCAGATAAATTTCCATCCTCCATTGATGTTCAAGGCCTTCAACTTATAATGGTGCAGTATCAAATCTCAAACGTACATTTTCCTTATCTGTAAAAAGTTGTGTTTATTTGTCTTCCTGTAAGAAGTAGCCAGGAAGGAATACGGGCTCCACAGTTTGAGAGATCTGCAATCAGGTCTGGCTCTCCTGCTTATGAGGTAAGGCTGCAAACTCAGGAAATTTACCCTTTCCTGGACTGTTTTGTGTTTAGTTTTGTTCTGTCGTGTTATTTATTTTTGTCATGAAAGATAATAATAACTGCCTTTCAGAGTTTTGTGAGGATTAACTTAGATTATCTAGGATGGCTGCTCACAGACTGGAAAAATCTCGACAGACAGCAGATCCTCCTGGCGCTTCACTAGGACAGAGCACGCCTGCTCTGGTCTCTGCATCCAGTCCCACTACCAACCTAGGGAGACTTGACCTAACCCCTGCCTTGCAAAATCAATGTGCTCACATCACCACTCTTATATTAGTGAAGTTGTCAAGTAAGAGCATGAGTATCCCTCTATTCTCATCTTCCTTCCTCTCTTAGAGACACTATTCTAATACGTTGCAATTCAAAGGCTGAAATGCCATGCTTGCATAAACTAAGTCTTTACTTCTGGAGAATAGATTGACACAAGATATTAATGACCATTCCTTACAATAGATTCCAAATTCATGACTTTCCTATTTAGCCTGCCCATGAACATCATCTCAAACCCCATCTTTAAACACTATGTAAATATTTATATTTTATGATGCATTTATATTTTTAGTGAATCTTAGGTAGGCTATGCAGATTCAGGGTTTTCTTTATTATTGCATTATTGAAACTTGAAGTTTATTTTTCTTCAAAAAGCAAATGGCCATTTTGAACACCTGTGTTAATTGTATAAATTTAGTATTAAATCTGGAAAAGTGGTATCAAAAAATATTTCTCTCCCATGCATATTCTAACCACAGGCAGGAACAGATGCTCACCTTTGGCCTTTGTACTGGGAAGAAAAATGGTAAGACCAGCATTAATGAAGGTTGGCAGGAAGATGATGGATAAATCAACATGAGGGAAATTCCCCAAGGAATTAGGATATTGTAGCAATCCAAAGAAAACTGAAAAGTCTCTCCAGAATTCTGAATTTTCTATTAATAATTAGGAAAAATGAAGCAAACACACCAAAATTTGAGCTAACACACGTAACTCTTGACATAAGAGAAAAAAGGATAAAAAGGTTATTATTGAGTTATTACAGAATAGATTGCAGCAATTCTCTCTTTCTCTCTCTCTCTCTCTCTCTCTTAAGATGTCCCCACCTTTCTTTCGGTAATATCAGAGCTGGAAAGATTTGACTTGTTTTGGAAAATAGGATTATTTTATTTAAACTTTATTAATTTATTTATTTTTGTGGTAATGGGGGTTGAACCCAGGGTCATTCTACCTCTGAGTACACTCCCAGCCCTATTTTATTTTTTATTTGGAAACAGTCTCGCTAAGTTGCTGACAGCCTTCCTAAATTGCTGAAGCTGGCCCTGAACCTGGGTTCCTCCTGTCTCAGCCTACCAAGTATTGGTGCTGCAGGCATGCACAACCACACCTAGCTTAACCTTCAAAATTTAAGTATGCATGACTAATTGGTAGTCTCAAAAGACTATTTCCTATAGGAATTCTAAAAACTCACAAAGAACACCATGAGTATTTCCATCATTTTCATTACCTGGGAGCATGCCATAAATGCAGAATTTCGTTCCTACCTATGTATGTACAGTGAAGTTTAAGAAGATTGATGTTAGCTGGGCATGGTGGTGCACGCCTACAATCCCAGTACTTGGATTGAGACAGGAGGATCGCAGGTTCAAGGATAGCCTCAGCAATGTAGAGAGACTCTCTGCAACCTAGAGAGACCCTGCTTCAAAGCAAAATTAACACAGGGCTGGAAGTGTAGCTTGGAGGTAGAATGCCCCTGAGATCACCCGCCCCAAAAATGTAGTACCTTAAAGAAAGGAGCCAGGCGTAGTGGCCCACACTTATAATCCCGGTACTTGGGAAGCTGAGACCGGAGGATCCGGATTCGTGGCCAGCCTCAGTTACTTAGTGAGGCCCTCCACAACTTCGTGAGACCCTGTTTCAAAATAAAGAATAAAAAATAGGGCTGGGGGTGTGGCTCAGAGGTAGAATGCCCCTGGGTTCAATCCCCAGTACTGAAAATAAAAAAAAGAAAGAATTGAGTGGAATATCCATTTTCTCACTTACTCATTGTGTGATCTTGTATAAGTTACTTAACTTCTCCAAGCATGTTTCCTTATTGCTGAATTGTAATGATGATATTCCCCTTCTCAGGGTTGTTATAAAGATTAGACATGAAAATTGAATATGTTTTCTACTGTAGTATCTGACATACCAAAGTTCTTCAATAAATATGAGTTCCTTGTTTATTTTTAATTTTAGAGAGGTTGTAACATAATGGCACTGGCAGAGCCTTTGGGTGAAGCTCACTCATAATCCATCCACAACCAGACACTTATTTTATCCTCTTGAGACCCCTGATGCACACAGGTGAGGATTGTGGTGGGAGAGAAGTTGAGAGTTAATGTACACAGACTGGACATAGTGTCTGACGCATTGCTGAAGGTGCTATGAACAGCATTTTTGTTCTCTTAAAACAATGCATGTGTATCTTTGGCATTATATTGATAAGTATTTAAGGAATGATATTTTTCTGAGAAGTCTCCCTTTCCACACTCAGAGTTTCCATTTATATCAAAAGAAAAGCCATATGTGAAGGAGAAGAGAGCTAGGCCCTAAGACAATAGAGACTAATCATGTTTTCTTTTTCTATTTTGCTGCTCTACAGAGTACATTAAGAGTATGGAAATATCATTAAGAATAAAAACAAATTTTATTTTAACCATCTCACCATGAAACATTAACCGCAAAGTGCTTTACCTGACGAGTCAAAGGTACTCTGAGTAAAGTCACATACTCACTAATCTGTACATATTTCTTTTTTATGTTTTAGGTCATATGCCAGATGGCAGAAAGCACTCTTCCATGATGACTTTTCCTAGATGTGCCAACATATGCTGCTGAATTGCCTATACGGAGAAACCTTGCTCATTGCAAGTCTCCCTGGAAGTATTTCAAACAAAGCACATCAATTAACATTTGTTTATTATGCCACGGTGAGGATCTGACAGCTTTTTATTTCTTTCCCAAATACTCAGGCAACAGTTAGGTTTATATTGAATTTGTCACATGAAGGGCTCATGTTTAGGGATGTATTCAGAATTCTTTTTCATTTCAAATATTCTTCTTAAATATTTCACCTCTTCTCCAACCTTCAGAAGCATCAAATTTTATGAACAGATATAAACAAGAATTATAGATGATAGGATGTTATGAAGGATAAAAGAAGACATGAGAGTGCATAATGCGGTTAGTAATGCATTTACCAGTGTTGTAGATAAATTGAGGTATTAGACACAGAATTTTATTCATTAAATTAAAAATGTAACATACAAATTGTGCATTTATTTTTAAATAACAAAAGAAAATTTCTACTTAACTCCATAAACATATACGTAACTTTAATCCTTGTGAAGTAACTCCCTTGCCTTAAAATATATAGTACTTTATAATTAAAGCTACATTTTATTCTGTGTAGGAAATATGACTATAGTATTGTCTTACATGAGGAATAGTATTGGGAACAAAGAATTAGGAAAGGAAAGAACAAAGGTTGTTCTGTAAGTGTAGTCATATGCAATAACTGAAATAAAAGTGGAATATATATATATATATACACATACATACATATATTCATATATATCTTTACATCAAACTGTCTGAGGCTAAGCCTTCTCTGTATATGTGTTTTTAAAATGTTACCTGTTCATATGGAGTATTGAAGGAGCACCTAGACACTGAATGCTTGTAAGCACTTTTAAAAGACATCTTCTACCTGCTTTATATCATAGAACTGGTCCAAAGAGATATCACAGGACAATGTAATAAGTTGGTTAATAGAATTTGAAAGTATTAAGGAAATATAAGGACATGCAGAAATAATGTTTGGAGTTTTATTGTTGTAAGTAAATGTTATCATGATAGTGAAAAAAAGAAAAATGAAAACCTTGAGTCTATCATTAAAACTGCAAACTGTTACAATAATTTGTACAGAATGTGTATTTGCACCTTAAAGATACTTGGTATAGAAAGATGCTTAAATTTATGTTGTACCTATGCCCACCTTGAAGTCTTAGCCAACAACCATCTTCCACAACTAAATAGAAAACTTTTCAAATAAATGAAAACACAAAATTCACCACCAGCAGAATATCACCAAAAAGATATCAAAGGGTTTTCCTTAAGAAGAAGAAAAATAATTCTATACAAAAGATCAGAGATTTAAGAGGGAAGAGTAAGGAAAGAAATGTGTTAATATGTGGGTAAACCTGAAGAATATTAATTATGTAAAACAATAATAATATATTAGTGTCTCTAAACACATACTCATACACAATCCCCCAAACACACCCAGATAGACAGATACTTAAGAGTCTCAACCCATAGCAAATATAAAGCAACATGAACATTGAAGCTATTTGTCATTATCTATTAAGGTTGAACATGTGCCTTTCTTATGACCCAATCATTCTATTCTCAATACCCCATTATAATCAAGCCATGTGAAATTAGTTTCACTTGGATATCGGTTATTTCATATGAGTCAGCTAGAAACACATGAAAATTTGTACCAAAAGATATGGACAAAAATATTCATGATAGAATTATTCATAATGTCCTGAAATTGAAAATATTCAACATAGCTATGAAGAGTAAAATTGAAAATGATGATGTTAATATAATGAAATACTATGCAGCAATTAAAATTGATGCACACAATATTGATGAATCAAGAAAACATCAGATGAAAGAAACCTGAAAAATACTACATAATGCATGAGCCCATTTAAGTAAGTAAAACTTATTCACCAGATATAAGAATAAGTGGTTAGTTTTAGGAAGAAGGATACAGTGATTAGGAGGAGATATAAGGAAATTATCTAGGTCTTTGAAATATTTTTATAAAATATTCACCTTTTATATGTTCACTCTTGATAGCTCAGTTACACATATTATTCGTATGTATCTTTTCTCTGTGTTTTACTTAAGCAAAAATTAGGAAAAAACATAAAGCTATAGAATGCCAGAAAGCAAAATGTGGAAAATATACAATGCAGCATCACAGCATCTTGTAATGTCAGAAAGTAAGAATGTGCTTCAAAACAGGAAAGAAAAGAAAAAGAAAGACTTGAAAAACAAAAGCAAAAACACAATAATTAGTGGCATATGAAAAGTATACAGAGAGAAGCTCCCAGTGGCCACAGCTGGAGCAATTTAAAAAAACAACATAGTATTGGATAACCACTAAAGAAGGAAATTATATCTAGAGTTTATAAAGATCTCCTAACACTCAATAGGATAGACAACTCAGGAGAAAAAGATGTTAAGAATTTTTTGAATTGGCAGCTTACAAAAGAGGAAATCCAAATGGTGAATAAAAAGTGAAAAGATACTCAACCATATTTGTACTAATGAGAAAATGCAAACTTAGAATCATACTGAGTTATTCTAGTATACCCATGAAAGTGACTCTCCAGCAATCCGTGTGGAGGCAAGTTCTATGCCAGGTGAGCTAATGATTCTGAAAAACATTTCATCTCTTCATATTTTCTCATATTCTCATAGCTGATGTGTGTGTGTGTGTGTGTGTGTGTGTGTGTGTGTGTTAGTTACTGGGGATTGAACCCAGGGGCATTCTACCTTCAAGCTACAACCCCAGCCCAATTTTATTTTTATTTTGAAACAGAGTCTCCCTGGGTTGATGAAAGTTTCATTACTTGCTGAGGCTCTCCTTGAACCTGCGATCCTCATGTCTCAGCCTCCCAAGTACAAGGATTACAGGTATGCACCACCACAGCCAGTTTATAGCTGATTATAATTCCAACTTTTCCCATCATTTTATTTGTGTGCATTCTTATAATTTCACTTAATTTTTTTAAAACCTTCAGAAACCCTATGTATTATAGCAAAACGAAATATAAAGAATCAAAACAAAGAAAAAAGATACGGAAGTAAAATGAAGTCAGAAGCAAACTTAATATACCAAACTTATGTCATGGGAAACGTTAGCAATCTTTTAAGCTACCTGTAACCCTCAATATTCATACTTTGATTTTTAAAATAGATTTTATTAAAATAACTCAAGAATTCAGCACAAGAAAAAAAGTACTGACCATAGAATTATCACATATGGGTTTGAATTCAAGCAATAGTGCTATCTAGATGTGCATGCATGGACAAGTTACTTCACCTTGCAGAAAACATAACAGTTATTATTTAAAGTTTCAATTTCGACATCTCTAAAATCAATATGATGATACTATATATATCATATGTTTATGAGAAATAAAAAATTAATGCATACAAAATCCTTAACATATGGCACACAGTGAATGCTTGACAAATCTTAACTATTATTATTAATGCCTTTTTAAAAATGATGAATATGAATAAAATAAAACATTTATATTGAACAATAAACCATACTAAAGTACCATTTATGTAGCTCTCAAACATAAAGCTCTTACTGGGGGAAAAAAAACCACCCCAAAACTCAGAGACTTAGAACAACCATTTATTTAACTTACAGTTCCTCAGGCCAGCCATTTGAGCTGGCCACACAGTGGTTCTTCTGGTGTTATTGGGCTTATGTGTACATCTGTGGTCAGTTGTTTGGTCAGTTCAGGACTGGCTAGTCTTGGGGGGAGTGTATCAGCTAGGATGGCTTGTCTTGGTTCCATGTTTTGTCTCACCTTCCAAATGGATAACTACTAATATATGTATATATATATATATTTTTTTTTTCCTTGTGGTACTGGGGATTGAACCCAGAGCCATTCTTCGGAGCTACACACCCAGCCCTTGTTTTAAAATCTTTTGTTTTTTGAAACAGGGTCTGGCTAGGTTGCTGTGAGTCTCACTAAGTTGCTGAGACTGGTCCTGAACCTGCAATCCTGTCTCAGCCTCTCAAGTACTGGGATTCCACCACATCCAGCTTGGATAATGGAATTTTTGACATTGTAGTTTCAGCATTCCAAGAGAACAAGAGACAGCAGACCTCAATGTGTAAGCACTTTTGAGACCTGTGCTCATATAAAATTTCCCATTGTCAAAATAATTTTAATAAGCAAATAAAAGATTTGCCATTGTCATATTATCCAAATCAAGCCACATGACAAATCAAGAATTTATATGCAGGTGAAATTATTCAAGGATGTAGATCTAGGGAGTCTTGAATAAATTGGGGACAATTACTCTAACAATATAGCACATGTTCCAAAGTAGTCATTTATTAGCTTAAAAAAGATATAGGAAATTGTGCACAAAAATTTTATTCAATATAATCACCAAACAATTAAAATTCAATTAGAACTAACCATTTTTTTCTAAAAATAATTCTTCTACTTATCTCTACTTTTATGAAACCACCTAAATGACCACCACCTAACTTTGGTAATACAAACATATCTTTCAAATTCAATGGCCACTGCTACTCAGTCCTATGTTCTCAGCCAGGCGAGTCAGTCATTATGTCTGATTGATGACTTTTTCTTACAGTATTCTTATTTTTACTTGGCTCATGACATTTCCTTACCTATGAGATATTCTCTTTGATCCTGCCACCTTCCTGAAAAGTTGTATAATTTCTTACTCCATATATTTGTAGTGTCTTGCCATTAAGAGAATTCAAACTAACTTATATGATCTTCATAGTTACTGGCTAGATACTTAATCACTTATGTTTATAAATCATATACTGTCTAATAATTCAAATGACTAATGGTAGATAACTTTTATATAAAACAGGTCTAGAGTGAATTATCTTAGTCTATCTAATGCAAATTAAGCTTATTTCTTATGTTAAATATGTACCATGCCTAAATTAATATAAGTGCTTTTGGAAATTCTAATTTTTATTTTTCTGTGAAGAAAACTTGCCTCCTCCTCCCATTTACCATTTGAAATAAATGAAAACACTTTCAGTAATCTTCTCACTAAGCATTAGCTCACACTGTAGTTCTACTTTTGTTTATTCTTTTATTTTCCATGCTAACTGCTTGAACGAGATCTTTGCATCTAATATCTAAAATATATTTGCTATGTCTGATTGGCTTATGAATTTCAAATGTAATTATCTATAGATATTTACTAAAATCTTGAAGAAAGAAGAATATTTTATACCAAATGATTGGCCCAGAAAATAAGCATATAAATAGAATTCTAATTACAGAAATGGCAAATTTGAGTTGACTCATTTAATTATAGTATAATCCATTTATACTTTGAGGTAGCATTTACAAATAGATATAAGATCAGTGAGTAATATCAATAATTGAAAAAATCATAGAAACAAGCAAAAAAGAAAACAATAAGGATGGGTTAGATGAATTCATGTCATCCTCTCTTTCGGTTAGAACTTGACCAAAATTTGATTCTCATTTTTTTTTAAGCCCCAGCAAGCAGTTTTACAAAATCAACAATAAGGTTCACAGAATAGATGAGACTAAAGAGGATTTATTTCCTAAATCCCAGCAAAGGAGATATAATGGTCATAGCTACAATAGATCTGATAAATTTCTTTGTTTTTCTATTTATTTCTGAGTTTTCAATTGAAAACCAAGATACAATTGAAGCACAGTTACATAAGAGCAAGCTCATAAAATTCAAAAACACTTTAGATCAAGTAGAAGGATCTTTGATTGTCTTGTTCCAAGGAAAAAATTAGAATAGCTAGAGAAAATGATGGACTGCCTGATTTTAGATAGTCATCCTTAAAAATTATTCCACATTATACATATGATTAAACAGCAAAGAGTTTAAGGTTTCCTTTTCTACTAAGGATCTAGAATATAGACTCTGCATGGTCAATAATGGCCCATCCATATATGTATATATATATGGATATATACATAAACAATACATTGGGTAGAGTGGATTAAATGCCCTTCCTAACTGTTAAAGTAATTATACCTGTAATTATTATTGAAAAACAGGTCATTAAGAATATTCATATAAACTGGGTGTGGTGATGCACTCCTGTAATCTCAGTACTAGGGAAGCTGAGACAGGAGGATCACAGGTTCAAGACCAGCTTCAGCAACTTAGTGAGACTCTCAGCAATGTAGCAAGACCCTGTTTCCAAACAAAAAATTTTAAAAAGGGCTGGGGGCACAGCTTGGAGGTAGAATGTCTCTGGGTTCAATCCCCAATACCACACACACCAAAAATAAAAGTATATTCAGATAATTGGATCTATTTGATCTATGAAAGCTAAAAAGAACAAAAATATTTAATGACAGAAAAACATGTAATTTAGAACAACACCTTGACCTACCTAAAAATAATATACAAAGAAGAAAATGATAAAATTTTGAAATATCATAGGATGCCATATGGATAAAGCATCACTGAAAAAGTTATATTTGTATTTTCTGAAGAACAAATAGCTAATTTTATAATGGTTTTCCTTGAAGTGTGAATAAAAATATATATTGTTCAATCAGAACTAGAAAAACCAAGAAGCTATAAAACACATTTTTAACTTTAAGGAAAAGTGCTTCAGTGTGACTGAGTCTAAGTTTGCAACTTACTTTGTAGGACACTGAAAAGGAAAACTTGTTATACAAATTGAGAAAATTTTGAAAGTAAATTAAGTCACTACTAATAAGAAAGCTATGAAACATTGGACCCTTGAATTTCTGAGACTGGCTGATCTCACATAGCTG
Source organism: Glis glis (assembly GCA_004027185.1). NCBI lineage: Eukaryota > Metazoa > Chordata > Mammalia > Rodentia > Gliridae > Glis > Glis glis. The sequence goes on along the minus strand of PVJS01004853.1, from coordinate 22,163 downwards.
AATATTCTCTAGTTCCATCTATTTTCCTGCAAATGACATGATTTTCTTCTTCTTTATGGCTGAGTAAAATTCCACTGTATGTCTGTACCACATTTTCATTATCCATTTGTCTGTTGATGGACACTAGGTTGGTTTCCTAAGTTGGCTATTGCAACTTGTGCTGCTATAAACATGGGTATACATCTATCACTATAGCACTCTAGGGAACTTCCAGTCAAATGAGGAGAGAAAACAGTAAAACATTGGAAGGGGAGGGAGGTGGGAAGTGGAAAAACAAGGATTGAGGAAGGGAACAGTTCAAATGAGGTTACATCCATACAGTTTCACCACCAATCTTATTAACATGTATGGAGAGGAAAGAAGGGGGAGGGGTGTGGGTATATGGAGGGAAATACACCAAGTGATGTGTGCATGTGTGACTGTATCACTTTGAATCTCATTATGATGTGTAATTACATCATACAATAAAAGTATAATTTTTTGGAAGAAAGCTATTAAAAAAAAACATGTTAACCTGAGCAAATTGCAATGCTTGGTCAGCATACTTCTAAATGTCTCCAAAGGTCAGCAGAAGCAGGACCAATCACCGCCCCGCACACCACCTCCTTGTTTCAAGCTTCTCAGGGGGCTGGTGCTAAGTGCTGGGCCTGCCAAGATCAGCAGAGTCGCCCATTTCCATTGTCTGAAGATACAAGTCTCAAGAACCATGAGACTTTTTTTACACCCAGAATTCATTCGATTTTATACCCCAAACTAAGAAGAATTCAGCACTATAAAAGCCAATTCCAACCAAGTTTTCCCTCACCTATTTTTGAAACAGATAAAGACATGAATGAGATCCCCAAATCATGCCTATGCCATCAAACTTGTAAAAATTTTTTTCAAGTCTTGCTGTCTCATAGTTGAAGACTTGAAGACTGTTCAGTTAGCAATACAAGACAGAAACTACTCTAAGAAAAGGAATTTCACGAGTTTACATTGAAGCTGACTTGATCTCTACTTCATCAAAACATTTATCAGCTTTATTTTTAGTTCCTAGCTCTGAAACTCATCAGCACTTGTTGTTGAATTGTTTTATTAAATTTTTTCTCTTCTCTCTTAGTTCCATTATAGCAGCCCATTAATCATAATTTTTAGAAATATTCAGAAATAATATACTTCAGAGTAAAACTTTATCTCAGTGTCTTTTTATTTATTTATTTAGCAAAAACTTTAAGTCCTTTATTATCTTAACTCAATCATCACTACAAGCCTAGCACTAGATACTATTATTAGCTTCATTTTCAAAGAGGAAACTGAGGCATAAATATACCCCCGGTCACTTAACTACTGTGAGGTCGAGCTGCAATTTGCACCCAGGCAACCGGCTCTGGGATCTGTGCTCCCTGCCACTGGGCTCCTCTGTAACTATCTCTGTCTGTAAGTAGTAGAAGTATCCTGAGCATCTATATCCCAAAAAGAAGAAAAGGAAGGCTGAGAGAAATCATTTGCTCCAGGCCCAAAGTAATTGTGTGGAGTTGGAATTTAAACTCCATTATTTTCTCTCTGTTCTCAAGTGTTTTACTACTCTAACACTATGGTATAATGAACTAGGTCACATTTTTCAGTTATTGGCCAGCATACATTCAGTTACTTGTCATGTAGAAAAGCACAGGTTAGCATGAGCAATGTTAAATAACAATAATAATAGTGAATACTTTAATCTTGGTTTTCTAAGTCCAATAAATTAAGTTTCATCATTTATGTGTAATATATAAGCACATGATTGTAAATTTGTAATTATTTAACAAATGCTTCCTTATAATTATATTCCTTTTACCTTTCTGGATTTTGTGACTAATAAACATTTCTCTAATTTTCCCCCATTAAGTAGTTTATAATTTTTATTTTACCCAAAGAAACAATTTTAAGATTTATCAGTTTTATGCTTTTTGTTGTTTAGTGTATTACCGCTTTTTAATATCCCCTACTTAAATTTTTCTCACTTGTTTGCATATACTTTTAAATTACTACTAAAACTTACTCTTTGTGCTCTTACAGTTCATCCTGAAACAACTTTTCCTATCCCTCCTCATCTCTCACCGCCGCCCCCTCTTCCCTTCCCACAGCCTGCACACACTAGCCTTTTTGCTCTTACTACAACAGACAGACTAATTCTTGCCTCAGAACCCTTGCAGTCTCTGTTGTAATGCTACTTTCCTCTCATTATGTAGGTCTCCTTTCAAATGCTGCCACCTTGGAGAGCCTTCCCTGACCACAGCATCAGAGGCTGAGGCACTTCCCACTCCTTTCATTTTCTTCATAGTAGCTAGCACCATTTGATATTGTATTTTATTTTATTGGATTGTGTGTTTATTGTCAGTCTCCCTGAACCAAACTTTGAGTTATAATTGAAAGAATATATATTTGCTTGCACTATATTGTCAGTACCTAAAACAATGGTTAGTGTTTACAAGTAGGTTAATTAGCCTCTCCCTGTTGATAGTACTCATTTATCAAGTCATGTTTTAATTTCCAAGTGAATACCAGATTTTACTCATTAGTTTTGCTACTTTTAATGATATTTTATTTTCAATGTAATAATTTTGCTATTCATTTTTAAAAATATTTAATTTCATCATGAAGCATGGCCTTAGTATTTTGTATAATATTTAAAATGAGCTTATTTGCAATTATTCAATAAGCAGATTGAGCATTTACTAAGTGTATTGGCATACAATATTGAAAAAACTTAATGTTTCGGCAGGGGAGAGATGGAGAAAGGTTGATCAATGGATTCTAAGTTACAGTTAGATAGGAGCAAGACATTCTGGGGTGCTATTGCACAGTAGGGTGACTAGAGATAACAATAGTGTGTGGTATATTTTAAAAAGCTAAAAGAAAGAGATTTGAATGTTTCACCATAAAGAAGTGATAGATGTTTGACGAGATAGATATATTAAACCTGATTTAAATATTACATAATGTATATATGTATCAAAACATCATGTATTCCCCCATTAATATGTATAATTTTCATGTTTTTATGTATCAGTTAAAAATGAATTTCCCTGTTTCAAAATTTAAAAAAGAATAGGGCTGGGGGTGTAGCTCAGAGGTAGAATGCCCCTGAGTTCAATCCCCAGTACTAATAAATAAATAAATTAATTAATTAAACCTAATTTTAGAAATCTATGTACTTTCTTTATAAGATACTTCTTTAGTATGTTATTTCCATATTACAAAAGTAGAATATCTTTAGGTCACTAACTAAAGGGTGAGCTTAACACTTTTAAACTGTAACCTAGAAGGACAGGTGATATAACTTCGTTTATAAATGAAACTGTCAAACAGGATGAGAAAAAAAGGGGATGGACTTAAAACTAGGGGAAAACCAATTAAGTATCTTTTACTTTTACCTATTTATTTTCTGTTTGATGAACTCACTGAAGTTATGGCTACCATCAACCCCTCTGGTCCAGTGTTGTGATACAGCTATGCTTGGCCTTCCTGGTTTTTCTGCCCACTGAACTAGGGAAGGGAGGACATGCTCAAGAGTGAGCACAGGCCTCTGGATTCCTCACACCATGAGAAGCCAAGCCACAGAGGAGCCCCTCTCCCTCCTGCTTGAATCCTAGCCACAGCCCCTCTTCTGACAGCTGTTGGTAGGAAGTGGTGGAAGTGTCTCTTTCTCTTCCACCACCCATCCCAGCAACAGCCCTCAAATTAGAGGTATGTGTTTTGCTCTTTACAACTTCCATTATTTTCCAAGTTTCTTCACCAATTTTCTGAAATGAGAAAAAGAATCAAGGTTTGATCTCTTACTTCAATCTAGTGTACCTACTACATGTCTATCAGAACCTTCCACCAAATTCAAGTTGTGGAAGAATCATTCTTTGCTGAATTGTATTTTCCCCTTTATTTGTTAAATTTACTCAATTCTGTTTCTGTTAAACATTTTGGAGGTGTTTTTATTAAGAGATCAACCCTCTTATCTTTAAATAAAAATAGATGAGTATTAAATTTTAAAAATAGTATTCTCAACTCTGAGTCACTAATGCTCATTTTTGTTTTGTTTTTGGTACTGGGGATTGAAGTCAGGAGTATTGTACCGCTGAGCTACACCAACAGCACTTTTTGAAATTTTTTTTACTTTGAAAAGAGGTCTTACTAAGGTGCTGAGGCTGGCCTCAAACCTGAGATCCTCCTATCTCAGCCACCCAGATACTTGGACTACAGGTGTGTGCCACCACGACCAGCTCACTAATGCTCATTGAATGTGGACATTCCTCTTTTCATAGAGAATTGACAAGCATGATACCTGCGATAGAAGTACCAATTTATTGAGCAGTGTCTTACCTTACCTTGGCTAAATTTATTGCATTTTGGATTCGTACATCTTTCTCATAATCCTTTGCTTTTTGTAATGTTTGCCATATGATGTTGCTAAGTCCATCTTGTTCCTCATCGCCCTGAAGTTCCCATGACATTTTCACCAGGTGATACATTAAGCCATAGTATCCAACCCAGACCACTTGATTACCTGTTTAAAAAGACAAATTCTTTGGAAAAGCGTCAATGACACACACAAAACTCATAATAATATTCTAAAGGCTGAAATTATAAGCTTTGGCAATTTCTGGTCCTTCACTATTTTTACTTGTTTAATTTTAAAAGATCATAGATCATCTTTTATAACCATTTGCACCTAATATACCTCATAAATTTAGAAGATAAATGGATAAATGAAGCACACAGTAAAAACAATTCTTTAGAATTCAAGTAAAAAGAATATTTTTCAGGCATTATGAATAGGTAGACCACCATCATAAATTTTAACAATAAATCAGAGTTAAAGGAGAAAAATCAATTGTTGTTGTAAAATAAATATCAAACCCTATGAAACATGACACTTGAACCAAGAAGAAATTTTAAAATAACATAAAAGGCAGAAAAATTTACTGATATAATTATGGGCTGGAATATTTTTTAAATAATAAAGAAATAATTGGAATAAGGGAAAGAGTAATTAATTCACATGATATTAAAAAGTTATGACACTTCTTCTAAAACGTATATAGCAATTAGCAATTTATATATATATTATCAAGTTCCATTTTCAAAATATGTATTTTCCTTGTAGAAAGGGGGAGAGACATTTTATTTACTCTTTATCTTAATTGTTTCTTATCTAGCTATGATAAATTGCTATGCAGTAATACTCAGGAAAAGATAATTCTGATTTAGGTATAGGTAGAAGAAATACACTTAATGAATAAAATAATAAAGCCTTCAATGGAGAGATAAACTTAGTCAAAGAGCAATGTGAAAATACTGAGCTTATGTGAAGCAGATCAGAACAAGAGAAAGAAAATATTCAGAAAACAAGATGGAAGGGTTTAAAAGCCCATTAAAGCCCATACCACACTTTCCCGCCACATCCTGGTGATAGCCCATACAACGCTGAAGTCATCAATCCCCTGCTTAAATAAGGATATGAGCGTAATTTATACAGCCAAATCCTCAACTTTCTCTAATTTGGTCTGACTTTTTAAAAATGCAGGTCAACACTAATAATAATTATAATAACTAGCATACATGGAAGTACCATCTATGTGCCCCGATTCTAGTCTTCAATATGATCCTGCAATGTAGATCTTACTGTCTTTGGAATAATAGAAGGGAACATGAAAACCTCTACTTGGTTAGACAGTTCCCTAGCATCAAAGAGCTGCTGAGTGATACAACAGATGAAGGCCCGTCTCATTTTGTACAGGCAGCACCATCTCTCCAATTCAGACAAGCACTTTTGTTTTCTATCCCCACCTTCCATTCCATTCATAGGAAAAGATGAGACTAGAAAGTAGAAAGAGGATGTGGAAGAGAAAGCCTGTGCACATTTTAGAAATTGGAGAAGGAAGGCATATTTCTAGCTTCCAGTCTTAAGATACCCTCTACCCTTTTTGTCATTGGAACTTTAGGAGAGAAGGTAAAAATTGCACATATGTATCTATAGGTAAGTGACAGTTCTTTGAAAAATGCGATTTTTTCTCTTCATAGTAGCTTTACTAGTTAACATTGGGGTACTGCAATATTTGAAATTATACGTAAATGAAAATCATAGTTTAATTTCAAAACATGTTCTTTGTCCTGTCTGAGGTGAGAGAGAGACAATCTGCAGCTTCAAGTCTGAGAGACTAGAGTAATTTTCATGAGAATTTAGAGGGCAGTAGTTCAATGAGAAGATAATGTAATCAGAACGCCAAAGCAAGAGATCAGGGAGGACAGAAAGAGTAAGGAAAGGACTGGAAAAGGAGAGTCTTTCAGACCTTGTCCAAAAGGGAAATTTGGAAAAGAGCAAAGGTAGACACTAGGGGAATATTTCACATGGGAGGGAACCTGGAAATGCTAGCATTGTGGATAAATATTACACTGATTTCCTACTTATTCATTTATCCTCCTGTCTTATCTTTGACTGTTTCACTATTACTAATCCATATTGTGTAAAGTCACCTTTCTAAATCTGATGATTTTGCTTCACTGCTCACAACTTATCAAAGAACAGCCCTTTCCCTAGCTAAGTTCCAAATTGCATAACCAGACAACTGTGGCTCTGTCTTTATAATATGACATCTTTAGCGAATACATCTGATACCACTTAATCATTTCACCTCTCTTGCAAATACACTACAACCAGAAAAAAATACAGAAGTTCTATAATACATACTTAATTCTATCTTCTAGCCTTTACTTAACCAGAAATCATTCTGGTTAAGTATTCAAAAATACTTCTACATTGTAAGTGGTTCCTATCTATTTTTTTCATCCTTTCCTCTAAGAAGCCTTCTCTGAATTCCCTTAGTTAGCTAGTATCTAGGTGCCTAGATTACAATTTATATTATATTTGAATTGCATATCCCAACTAAGATTCTAAACTACAGGAGTTCAGGGAATATCTTTTATTTATTCTTATATCCCTAGGATTTAGTATACTGCTTGCAACATAGTAGATCTAACTTATAAAAGTTTGTTCATTGAATGAGGAGAACAGAGGCTGAAAACTGTCTCCATTTGCATGGGACTGAAGGGTTTCTTGAAACACTGAACTTTTAAGAAGAAAACTAAAAGAGTACTAAGCAAATAAGGACAGTTAAAGCAGTTACAGGACTCCCAGCAGAGAGGTAGCTGCAAGGAGATAGAAATGACAGGATACTACTGAGATCTCAAATTGGGCTTGAATGGAGAGTTCATATTAAAATGGATAAGGCGAGATAGCTAACGATAAAAGGAGTCAGGTTAAATGGTAGATGTTTGAACAAAGAGTAATGTTATGTTGTTCAATACAATGTCAAGTCTATTCAATCAATAAACTTTGAAGCTCATATGGCAGTTTTATGAGGCAACCTAGGCCTTCACTGTGACGGGCAGCAAGAGATTGGAGAGGAAGGGACAGATCCAAGACATCGCAGAGAAAATCTAATAAAATTCCTCACTATGAGGGAGGAAGGAATGAGGGCAAAGGAAAAGCACATTTTTAAACTCAGGAAACTGAAACAATAATGAAGCCATTTACAACAATGAAAATATTATGTAGAAGAGTCAGTTCATGAGAAAGGAGATATATTGGAAACGGTGGCATGGGACGGGAGAGTCTGGTTTTCATTCTACAGCATGTTAAAACATGGCTGAAATGCAAGGCAGATTTAAGCAAGAGTGAGCTTATTGATTTGTGAAACATTTACAGAAAGATAATGCTTATAGCTGGTTGTGGTGGCCCAAGCCTGTAATCCCAGTACTTGGGAGGTTGAGAGAGGAGGCTCCCAGGTTCCAGGCTAGCCTCAGCAACTTAGCAAGACCCTCAGCAACTTAGCGAGACCCTATTTGAAATAAAAAAAACTAAATAAAAAGGGCCGAGGGTGTAGCTAGGAGGTAGAATGCCCCTGGATTCAATTCCCAGTACCAAGAAAAAAAAAGATAATGCTTCAATTCAATACAAGTGAGGAATCATTTTGAGTTTTTAAATTAATAATTCTGGAATTGTGAGATTTAGAAAAAATTGAAAAATATTACAAATAAAACACTCTTTCAACTCTGTTTGTTTATAGACTCTTAACTTCTTTACATTAACAAGAATGGTTGATAAAAGTATATACAAACCATCTTAATTCATATATCTTAAATCGCTTATTGAATAATAATATAAGGCTGAGTCAGATTATCAAATTGAGTATGATTTGATTTTAGAATCCACAAGACCAATGACAAACCCATAAAATGTACTCTGATAATTGTGTCTCAAACTCATGAGTCCTTGAAAAATTTTTTTCATGATTCTAAATGGGAGCTATTCACTGTTGCTTTCAATTCCAGTGAAGGACTTCCGATGAATAGTATTTGTGGAGAGAATCTATTACACCTAATTGATTGACAGTAAATGGAGAAAAAACCCTCATAAAGACAGATGGTCTGTGTTGCAACTGTCACGAGAAGTCGAGTGCATTCTCATTTGCACATCGAGACATTTGCTGAGCAGCGAGCCTGCTCTGAAAGTCCTCATCCAGGGACTACACTGCAGCAGAAGGCGCTCTTCTCTTCTGCTTTCAGTGACCCTGTGGCAGCTATCAAAGATGTCACTTTAAATACACCCACAGAAACACTGTCCATGTCTGTGGCTAAGCAGACGGCATCCCAGGAAATAAAAAAGTGGAACCCAAACAATAAATTCTTAGACTGTATTAAGAAACTGTGTTATTTGAAAACCAATACGTATGAGCCTTTCTTTGCAACAATATTTTAGTGGTTGTACTCATTGGTGGAATGTAATTGCCGCTCTGGATATATAGACTTCAAGTATTCAGTTAATGTGAAATGTAAATATTTCTACTTATATGAATGAGTATAAATGAATACAGGTTTTACAATTTTGACAAATATAATTTGACACCACAGAATCAAAGGTGTCACTGAAAGGTAACTCGATGTAACGTGGCTCAAAACACTGTCTTTATGAAATACCTTGTAAAGTGAAGGGAACCAGATCAATGCCAGGAAGCTAATGGTTGGACAAGTCCCAGTCAGCCAGCATGCATTTAACAACTATTAACTGAGTGAATGCCTTGTGCCAGCCACTGCTCCTTCAACCAAAGAAAGAGATATGACCGCTGTCAGGATATTTAATTCTCATGTTGTGACAAAGATACTATGAAAGTAAATAAAATAATATCCTTTTACAATGAGTTTTATGATCATAATGGAAGATGATAATATGTCTAACAATGACTAGAAGAAGAAAATTTCTGTAGACAGAATGAAAGACATCTATGAAAAGGAGATGGTCAAGCTAAGCTCTGATGGACGAAAAAACATTAATCATCCAAGAAGCTGGGGAAAACTGCTCCCAATAGAGGGGTGGAAAATGAAAAGGCTTTGCTCTTAGAATACTTTGACAGTGGGAAAAGAAAGGACAGAATGGATAGAGAATGAGACACCTGGAGGTCCTGGGACAAGATTATGTCAGGTAGGTATGTCCTTTACAGAGGTACATTCTGAATGATCACAGTAGGCCATGGAAAGGAGTTTGGATTTTATTCTTAGAATAATTAAAAAGCCATCATAGCATTTGATTTTTACTAATTCAAAATCCAGAATATTTATTAAATATAAGTCAACATCTATTTCTCTCAATATAATAATTTTAAAAGGTAAGATTTTTAACTTAGTACAATTTTACTACTTACAGCCTTCATGTCCTTTATTATATCTCTAGCCTTGTTCATTTCTGGATTTTTGGTGGAAAATGGGTTTTAGCAAGTATGAGGGGAAGCAGGGAGATGTTGAAGTGTTTGAAGTAATTAGAAGCAAAGTGATAATGGCGTGGACTCGGGAGGCATGCACTAAAGCACTAACCATAACCAAAGAGGAATGGCCTTTGTTCTTGGCTTGGCTCTGAGAATTGACCACACAGGTCTTGGAAAGTTCTTCCTGATAAAAATGTCTTTGGGGTCTTCAACACATGTTAGATAGTCTGTGATAAAAATGTGATTTCTGACGGGGCGGCTGGGCCACATGGAATCCGCTCCACCTCAGAAAGGGTCAAACACTAGCACTAGCCATGCAGCAGGTAGTCAACCAAATGTATGTTTGACTGAGCCCCTATAGAAATTATGGATATCAAGGCATGGGTGAGTGTTGGTAGTTGGCTATATTTTATGTGTATTATCATGAATCACTGCTACAAGAAAATACTGCCCACGTGATTCCACTGGCAGAGGACAATGAGAAAGTCTGTTCTTGGAATTTCCTTGATTCTGCCTGTGCACCTTTTCCCTTGGCCCATTTCCCCCCCCCCTTTTTTAATGGATTGAACCCAGGCGCATTCTACTGATGAGCTACACCCCCAGCTCTTTTTATTTTTTATTTTGAAACAGTGTCTGGCTAAGTTGCTGAGACTGCCCTTGAACCTGTGATCCTCCTGTCTCAGGCTTCCAAATACTATGGCCACCATGTTTGGCCCTTTGGCTGATTTAAATCTGTATTATTTTTCAGTCATGAACCATAATCAGTGATAAAATGGCTTTGCAATATTTTGTGACTCTTTCTAACAAATTATCAAACATGAGGTTGTCTCGGTATCAAAAGGCAAGGTAGACTGGATGATTTCCAAACTTAAAAGGTGATAAAAACAGAGATAAAGAGGGGTAGAAAAATTGGAAATTGGAGATATATTGTGAACGTATAATAGTATGAATAGGAATTTTAGGCCACTCTTTATTTTCAGAATAAACTATAAGAATGATTATGATGATATATATCATTATATGTGTACATACTACAACTATATAAAATATTACTAAAAGTTATTTTGCATATATACAGTCACATTTAACCACTACACATATTAAATTTATATTCAATAGATAAATTGAAGAGAACTACATTGTTATTAATATGCCCATGTTTTTTGCAGGTAATATTGAAAAACAAAGACAAAAACCAGCTAATTATTTTATTAGAATATTGTAGTTGGTTGAAAGAGGATGGCAAGTAAGATGCCAAAGTATTCATGAATAATTAAGGAATTGGGTAAAACTTGCCTTACTTAAAATTTCATAATCTTTTCCAACAACCAATTATGGAAATTTGTCAATTAAAAATAATTATTTTCTGGAGTTATAACTGAGAACCAAGGATGAAGGTGGTTTGGTTTTTTTTCAGGACCAACTGTGACTCTTATAAATGAACTAAAGAAATAACAGATTTATGGTACTTGGATTTATTTTTAATTTCACCAAACTAAATTTTTACCAGCAAGAGATATGGATTATCTCAATGGAAATTGATCATTTTTATAGGTTTTTATAATCCAAGGGCAACAAAGAAAAAAAGATAAAATAGCAAAGACAATCTTGGAAACTAAAAATAATTTCATGTTTGTAAGTGTGAATATTATGTACAAAAACTATTTTAAAACCCATAATTTTAAACCAAATTTCTGAGAGAGATTTAGTGAGTTACCCAAATTCAGTATGAACTTGACAACTGAGCTATGATTCATCCCAAGTTTCTTGAATCCCAAATTTCTGATACTAAGTCTAGTCCAGTGAACATATCTTCACCACTGCCTCCCTTAGAACCATGTTGGTATTATTTTCCCTCTTCTTACCTAAATCTCTCACTCATCACCCTATTTGGGGACTTTTATTATTCCTTCCTTCTAAAAATCTTTTAAAAAGTGAACTAAGGAATAGTTTGGAATATCTCTTAAAAAGTGAAATATCTTTTAAAAAGTGAAATAAAATCGGTAGGATTGGCAAGATGGTGGGATAGGAAGCACTGAACTCTCCACCCCCTATGGATACTCCAACTCAACACTAACACTGGGATCATTTTCCATTGTGAAAATCCAGTAACCTGTAGAAAGGCTTCTGCACATTGGCAAATGTGCAACTAGCCACACAAACTCTGCGCATAGACCTTCACAGACAGAAAAAAGTTAAAGAAGGATATTAACACTACAACTGCCTTACAAAAAATGCTAATGGAGGTTCTGAACTTGAAACAAAAGGAGGCAAAACAACAATACAAGAGCTTAAAAAAGAATACAATTCATTGGTAAAGGTCAGGATATGTACAAATTTAGAATACTGTATGACCTTGTAATGGGGGTGATGAAATCAATTTAATTCTAGTGTAAGAGTTAAAAGAAAAAAGTATAAAAATTGAGTTATGTTAATGGATACACAATATAAATAGATATTAATTATAACAAACAACAGAAAGTCCATGGAGAGGAAAGAAGAATATAGAGACTTTATGAGTTTGAAGTTATCAACTTAAAATAGTCTATTATGAGGTATTTTATATAATCCCATGGTAACCCCCCAAAAAATACCTGCAGAAGTAACACAAAAGAAATAATCAAAATATATAAATACCAAACACACACAAAGAGAACATACACACACACACACACACACACACACACACACAGATGAGGAAACAAGAGGCAAAGAGAAAATGAGCAACAAAATAGCAAAACTAAATCCTTTCCATAAAGTGGCTGAATGAGTTAAAGAAAAAAGAAAAACATGATCCAACTAGAGAAGTGGAAGGAGATCAGGGAGAGGGGGAAGGAAGAGTACGTAGAGCAACAGGGTGGGTAGATATAATCAAAATACATTATATGCATGTGCAAATATGTCACAATGAAACCCAGGATTTTGTATAAATAAAACACACTATTAAAAATAAGATCCAAAATATATGCTATCTACATAAGAGTCATTTTATATTTTTAACACCACTTATGGGCTGAAAGTAAAGACATGGAAAAATATATTACATGCAAATGGTAACTTAAGGAGAACAGGGATAGCTATACTTATATCAGAAAAATATTGACTTTAAGACAAACAGTGATAAAAGATTAAGAAGATCATTATTTAATATAAAAGGATCAATTCACTAGGAAGATCCAATGGTTACAAATATATATGTAGCCAATATCAAAGAACTTGAATATAGAAAGAAAATATGGACAGACTTAAGGGAAAATATGACAATACAATAACAGTAGGAAATGTCAATACCTCACGTTCAATATTAGAACAAATAGACAGAAAACCAACAAAGAAACAGCAGACTTAAACAACAACAAAGGCAACTAAATAGACCTAACGAACATACAGACAACATTGAACCCTCAAATGCCAGAATGTATATTCTTCTCAAGTGTATAAAATATTTCCAAGGACAGATCACTCATTAGATCATGGCAAATTCAAAAAGATTAAAAGCATACTAAGTATCTTCTCCAACCACATAATAAAATTACAAATTAATAACATAACAAAAACTAGAACACTCACAAGTATTTGAAAATAAACACATTTTGGGGAAAACATAAAGTCATAGAAGAATTCAAAGGGGAAATTAGAAAATTTCTTGAGATAAAATAGAAAGCACAATATACTAAAACTTAGAGGTGGCACTAAAATAGTACTAAGAGAAACACTAATTGTGAGAAATGTCTACATTAAAAAAGTAGCAAGATCTCAAATAAACAACCTACCCTTATACCTTGAGAAACAAGAAGGGGAAAAACAAACTAAACCCAAAGTTAACAGAAGGAAGAAAACAAAGATCTGAGCAGAAATAAGGGAAATAGAGAATAGGGAAATAATAGAAAAAAATCAACAAAACTAAGAGTTAGGTTGTTGAAAAGATGGCCAAAGTTGACAAACTCATAACTGGACAAAGAAAAAAACTAAACTAAATAGAATAAAAAGTGATAAGAGACACATTACAACTGATGGTGTAGAAATAAAAGAGATGATGACACTACTATGAAAAATTATACACCCTCTGGACAACCAAGATGAAATGAATAAGTTTATTAAAATATACAACCTATCAAGACTGAATCATAAATAAAATCTGAACAGACCTATGACCAGTAAGGAGATGAAATCAGTGATCAAAAATCTCACACCAGAGAAAAAGCCTAGAACCAAATGATTCCACTGGCAAACTCAACTATATTTAAAGAAGGCTTAGTGCCAATCCCTCTCAAATTTTGAAGAAATATTGTAGAGGACAGAACACTTTTAAACTCATTATGTGAAGCCAGCACTATCTTGTTTTGAAAGTCAAACACATCACAAGAAAAGAAAACGATGGAGCAATATCCCTGATGAACACAGATGCAAAAACCTTCAGCAAGATACTAGAAAACTAAATTCAGCAATACATTAAAAAGATCATGCATGATGAGCAAGGAGGAGAGATCACTGAGACACAAGGCTAGTTCAACAGAGCAAAATCAGTCAATGTGATGAACTCATTAACAGAATGAAGGATAAAAATCGCAGGATCATCTCAATAGGTGAAGAAAACACAGTGGATATAATTCATTACTGCTGGGCGTGGTGGCTCACGCTTGTAATCCCAGTACTTGGGAGGCTGAAACCTGAGGATCCGGGTTTGTGGTAGCCTGTTACTTAGTGAGGCCCTCTGCAACTTAGTGAGAACCTGTTTCAAAATAAAGAATAAAAAATAGGGCTGGGGGTAGCCCGGAGGTAGAATGCCCCTGGGTCCAATCCTCAGTACCGCAAAAAAAAAATAATATTAATAATTTGATACTGTTTCATGATAAAACCTCTCCGCAAAGTAGGACTAGAAGTAGAATATCTCAAAATAATAAAAGCTAAATAGGAGAAGCCCACAGTTCAACAATAAAAATCTGAACTTTTTTTTAGCATAAGGAGCAAAGCAAAGATGCTCAGTCTTACAAATTCTATTTAATACGAAGAAAGGAAGGAAGGAAGGAAGGAAGGAAGGAAGGAAGGAAGGAAGGAAGGAAGGGGAGGAGAAGGAGGAGGAGGAGGAGGAGAAAGGGAAAGGAGGGATGGAGGGGTAAAGAATAGAAAAGGAATGAAAAGGATGCAAGGCATCCATTAAGAAAAGAAAGAGCCAGGCATGGTGGCACATACCTGTAATCCCAGTATGAGAGGACAAGACAGGAGGATAGAAAGTTTGAGGCCAGCCTCAGCAACTTAGTGAGACCCTGTTTCAAAACTAAAAAAAAAATAAAAGGGCTGGGGGTGTAGCTCAGAGGTAGAATGTCCCTGGGTTCATTTCCCAGTAGAAAGAAAGAAGAAAGAAAGAAAGAAAGAAAGAGAGAGAGAGAGAGAGAGAGAGAGAGAGAGAGAGAGAGAGAGAAAGAAAGAAAGAAAGAAAGAAAGAAAGAAAGGAAAGAAGAAAGAAAGAAAGAAAGAAAGAAAGAAAGAAAGAAAGAAGGGAGGGAGGGAGGGAGGGAGGGAGGGAGGGAGGGAGGAAGGAAGGAAGGAAGGAAGGAAGGAAGGAAGGAAGGAAGGATATCCGTTTTCAGATGATATTATATATATAGAAAACTGTAAAAACTCCATCAAAAAACTGTTAAACAAAATCAGTAAACTTA
This sequence comes from Glis glis, assembly GCA_004027185.1. Classification (NCBI taxonomy): domain Eukaryota; kingdom Metazoa; phylum Chordata; class Mammalia; order Rodentia; family Gliridae; genus Glis; species Glis glis. The sequence goes on along the minus strand of PVJS01004853.1, from coordinate 6,727 downwards.
TAGGATACAAAAATCAACATACAAAATAATTTACATTTCTACATACTAATAACTGTATGAAGAAAATCACATTTATAGTAGCATCAAAAAGAATAAAATACTTAAGAATATTTTGTGTATGTGTGGTACTGGGGATTGAACCCAGGGGGATGCTCCCTTTGAACTACACCCCCAGCGCTTTTTTGTTTCTTTGTTTGTTTATTTATTTGTTTGTTTTGGAAACAGGGTATCACTAAGTTACTATATGCTGGCTTTGAACCTGTGATCTTCATGGTTCTGCCTCCCAAGTACTGGGATTACAGGTGTGTACCACCACACTGGGCTGCAGACATTTATGTATGATAAAGTTGCCTTTTTAATTCAATGGGGGAAAGAGGTTTTGAAAAGAAGACTTAAAATGACCAAAAGGTATATGAAAAGATGCAAAATGTCAAAAAAACAAGTATTGACAAGATTGTGAAGACACTGAAATTCTTTCGTGCTAGCAGTTGGTAGGAATACAAAATGGTACAGCCCAATGGAAAATGATATGGAATTTCCTTCAAAAATTAAAAACAGAACTACCACATGATCCTGCTATATTACTTTTGGGTATTTAGCCAAAGTAATTAAAATCAGGAACTCATGATATGTTAGCACGTCCACATTGACTGGTCCTGTAATATGCAACAACAAAAATGAGCTTTGATGGCCATTATGGCGAGTGAATTACCCAGTCACTAACGAGCAAATACTACATGAATTCACTTAAATGAGGAATCTAAAATTGTCAAACTCAGAAGCAAGGAATAGAATGATGGTTACCAAGTGTGGCATGAATAGGAGAGTTGCTACTAAATGACAAAGTTTCATTTATACAAGATGAGTAAGATCTGTTGTACAATATTTTACCTATAGATAATGATAATGTATTGTACATTTAAAAATCTCTTAAAAAGTACTTCTCATGTTGTATTCCTAAAATAATTTTAAACTATTGACTATTTAAAGGTAAGTGATAAAAATGTGGTAATGTGAAATTATATGTGTGTATATTTATCTACATACATTAATATGATATAAAAATTTAACATAAATCACACCAAAAGATTGAAATAGCTATTTATGTAAAACTTTAAGAAATATCTGGGCAAAATGCAGAAATAATGTACTAGATTAAGCTAATAATTTCTCTGTGAACATATTATCAGGTTACTCTCCCCGCCTCCTTGGTACTGGAGATTGAACCCAGGGGCATTCTATCTCAGACCTACAACTCCAGCCCTTTGTTTTTGTTGTCATCGTTATTGTTATGGTCTCCCTAAGTTGCTGAGGGCCTTGGTAAATTGCTGAGGCTGGTCTTGAACCTGCAATCCTCCTGCTTCAAGCCTCCCAAATTCTGAGATTACAGACATGCACCACCATGCTCCTACTCTTTGTTGTTGTTGGTGGTGTTGGTGTTGTTGTTGGTGGTGGTACTGGGGATTGAATGTCAGGGACATTCTAAAAAGTGGTGGTGGTGTAGCTCAGAGGTAGAATGTCGCTGGGTTCAATCCTCAGTACCACCACCACCAACAACAACAAAAGCAAAAACAAACTCCCAGCCTATTCTTACACATTCTGAAGGGAAACTATTCCCCTCTGCTCTCCTGGAGCTCCAAGGTCACTGCTACAACCAAGCTTGCAGTGAGGGGAAGGCAGGAGAGGGTGCCCACAGCAAGCCCTCCCCCAGGCCCTGCTTGTCTCTGAGGCCCCAGAGTCAGGGCCCTCTCCCTGGCATCTGCAGCTCCAGGCCCTTCTCACCCCACCTTGAAGTACTAATGTAAGCTAGAAAAAGGAAAGTACCCTGATGCAGCCTAGACTTGACAAGCTAATATCAAACTGGACTCCACAGACATTTTCTACAGGTTTGGGGAAATAGGTTTGATGTTCTAAATGCTGACGTTCAGGTCAACTTGTGTACACACTCTGAACACTGGGAAAGGGGGGCAGTGGAGAGAAAGAGATACAGGTCAAATGAGGGAGGGGTTACTCTTGGTCCAGTTATAACCATCTAGCAAGTTTAGAAATCACACTGAAAGCTGAGGATGGCAACAGTAATGACAAGTGCTATTTCGTTAATTATTATCAGCTCTATTTTATAATATGAATGTTTTTTGACTTTTACTTGCATCTTAATTTTTATCATTTTTTATTCAGTTATTATACATCTTTATGATTTAAGTTTTCTAATCATGTCTTTTAAGATCTGTAATCTTTGTTTTGTTTATAAGACCCTTTTTTGCTTGGGGGTCATAAAGGTATTTTGCTATATTTTATTCTGGTTATTTTAAAGGTTTTAATTCCTGAGGATTTTTTAAACTTATGTATAGTTATGGTATGTGGTCATTAATTAGCTTCAAAAAGGCTAAATGAATAATTATAAAAAACAATTTATTGATAATCCATTTACCCACTGGTTTGAATTGCTACATTTATTAAATGTCAGCAGAGGTGGCATGTTTTCATGCATACCCTCAAACACATGCTCACATACACATATGCATACACAATTACATACACAAATGTCTACCAAGAACTTTGTTTTACATCCAAAACATTCTTAAAATGAATGAGACACAGGGAGCCAAAGGGCAAACTGCTTAACCATGCTTCCCTTAGAGACAGAGCACAGCCTCACAACACAGCATAACATTCACATTCCATGTATAGACATTCTACAAAAGTAGTCAGTCATAGGCCACATAGGTAATCAGAGGTCAAGTTCATGTTACTCTTCCTAGATTCTTAGATTCAAATTTACCACTAGAACAAGGCTCAGATGCACTAGGATCGAGTCTAATGTTATAAGATCCTCAAAGGAACACAGTAATTGAGCTGCTGAGTATTATTTTTAAAAATCAATCAAAAAATAAGGTCTTGGAGGAAATAAAATGGTAGCAAAATTTCATTTGGAAAATCTTAAACTTACTAAAAAAATTGAAAAAGTAAACTGGAAATGGTGGCGCATGCCTGTAATCTCAGTACTTGGGAGGCTGAGACAGAAGGATTGTAGGTTTGAGGCCTGCACACTTAGTGCGATATTTTTCAAAATTTTAAAAAATTTTAAAAGGCCTGGGGTTGTATCTCAGTGGTAGAATGCATCCAGAGTTCAATCCCCAGTACCACCAAAAAAATGGAAAGAGTGATATTAGACAAATGGAACTAAGAATAATTCAGTATCCCCCAAAATGACAATTCACCAATTTTCAATGATAAGGACAGATGTTATCAATATAATGTAGCTTCATATTTATTATGATATATACATTATATGTGAATAGGTTAAAAGTAAAATAGCACAAAGCCATTAGATGAATATGGAAATAATACTCTTTAAAGCAATGTGACTAATGCTAAGCATCAAACCAATGTTAGACTGGACTGTCATAAATATCAATCAAATACAAAAACCCGCTGACATTGGATATGTTATCAAAAAGAGGGTAAACTCACAATCTTTAAATACTATGACTAATCATATTGGTAATAGTATGGCTATTAAAACGTGTGGAAAATATATTACTAAATCGTGTTGAAATGTTTTACCGATGGAATAAACCTGAAGTCTTTTCTGTTAACAGGAAGTCATTACTATAGCTATTTGCTTACCCACCAGCCTCTCCTTTCTAAATAAAACCTGTTTTGTACCCAGATCTTGAGAATTAATTCTTGTGGGTCATAACCAGTGCCTCCGTCTCTACCAGACATTTACTTTTCCAGACTTACTTGTAGCTAGTAGTGACCCACGTAACCAGTCCTATCAATTTCACACATGGGACAGTCTTTGGGTTTGCTTCTGGGAAATATTTTGTTTCATGATATGGCTAAAAAAAACTCCAAAAGAGAGCTTATATAATCCCTTCTCCTTCTCCCTGCCTTGCAGTGCTATGTGAATGTGTGAACTTTGAGGTGAAAAGTCATCTTTTAATAACGAGGCAAAGAGTACAGACTTGGAAATCCAGCCTCCTGAGAAGTCAGTGGAAAGAGCTAAAGAGCCGGAATCTTGATGACATCCTTGAGTGACTACACAGTCTCCATGTCCCTCATTAGGCAATGAAATAAATCTATAAATACTTCATATCCTGATTTGTGTCATACACGTTTACCCCAGTCTAGTGCAAAAATTGGATGAATGAGGAAGAAATAAAATTATGAGACAAGTACTATCTAAGCATTGGACTGTTAAAGAATCTTAGCATCATATAACAGAATTAATTAGGAATAGAATTAATGACCTGGCAAACTAACCAGAAAATTGCTACCCTTAGATGTGTCAATCAATGAGGCTTTTGAAGGAGGGATGAGTGAAATAAATAAATGCTAGCTCCAAAATTTGGAGTATGCTAGAAAACAGAAAAAAAAATACTCAAAATGTTACTAAAGTTAGAGTGTGTTAAATACTATAGAGGGGAGTAAAACAAACACCAAAAACAAAAAACAGTACTGGAAGAATTTTAAATGGAATTAGAGATTTTCTTAATGTTCATAAGGACAACATGCTGTGTGGAGACTCTGGTGACCCAAGTCATAACATAGTGAATGGGACAATGAAGACAATCTATGGATTGCTACTGCTACAGGAATGAGGGGGTTTCAAATTTTGGAATCATAATTTACCTAACTTTAGAGATAATGACCCTTCAGCATGTGAGGATAAAAATTAAAACCATTATGAGTACTTTGTTTCACTTTGCAGCTTACTAAGCTGATAGGATATTTATTGGAATACAACATTTTATTGGAGTCTTTTTTTTCCACCCCTCTGAGTTTGGCTGCATTCTAGCATTCAACAAGATACTTGCTTTTTATTGCATGGATAAAGTATGATATTGGAATTCCTTTAAAGGATCATTTTGCTATATGCTTTGTTCAGGAAGTCACTCATATTTATTTTGTTTGTGACTTGCTTATTAGTTTTCAGTGATCACTAGCACACAGGACCATTGTTTGTTTTTAATGTACTTCGTAACTTTTTGTAGAATATGACTACATATTAGTTTTTGTATTTCCTCTTATTGATTCCAGTATATGATGTATTCTAATTGCATATATAAAGTATTTGGTTTAAATATACAGTGATACTTTAAAATAGTTTTAATATGTCAATATGATGATAAGTACTTAATATTTCCAAAATTATAAAATTAAAACTCATCATGTACACCATTCTGGTTTGTAAATTAAAAAATATGGAAAAGGTGGATATCATGTTTATAGATACAAATATAGATATACACGTGATTTTATATTCTATTTATGAAAATCTGTTAGTCCATTCTTTACTAGTATGATATGGGCTGAATTACTATGGTTTCTTTTAAGAAACTGCCTAGTTTTTCTAAGTTTTCTTGATCATTTTCTTCTAGATTATCTATAAAATTAACTTGCCCCCTTCTTTTGGTAATTTTATTACAATTAAACTTAATTTATAGATTAAATTAGGCAAATTCTGACTGAAGCAAAGTAGATTCTTCAAAGTTCAGCTCAAACCCTACCTTTCGTAACCAAACCATACTCACATTTATTAAGTTAAAATTTTTTATTCTGTCTCTATGAGTCATTCATATAGAGTAATGAATGTTCATATTCATGATTGCAGTATTTATAATGCATAAACAAATGGATAGCTTCTCCCTGAATAAACATAACTTATGCTTGCTTGGGCTATTTTAAAAAAAAAATGAGGATAAATGGAGCGACCACACACACACACACACACACACACACACACACACATACACCCCATGTAATGATACTCTTTAATATCCATTTTAAATTAGAAGTTTCCTCTCATAATAAAAACTCTGCAAGCATTATAGTGTCCATTTCCTTTCCTTCCTTCATTCATTGTCCTACACATCCTGACTGAGGACCTACCCTGAGCAAGGCAATGTGTCAGGTAATGTGGGGTGTGGGGTGAGGAGGTGGACCCTAAAATGCATTCCCTACCCTGAAGGAGCATAAAATTAGGTAGAATAAACTTTGTACTGATTGCTCACTTTATCAAAATATCATTTATCTCCTTCTTTCTTAGCAATCTGAATCACAATCTTTAGCTTGGCTTAGTGATACTTAGCAAAAACAATCTCCCTTTAGGTGTAGATATACATTTAAGGCAATGAGATTATAGGAGAAATGCTATGTGATATTTTCTATTAAGAAGGCAGTAGAAGATGGATATTATTCTTTTTCTCTTTTCTCCTCATTCCTGCTGTCTGCAAGGTGTTTTGATAGATGGAACTCTCACAGCCACTTTGGATATGTAGAGCCTGGCTGTACCAGATAGCAGAGGAAAATGAGCCTGCCTCCCAGAGAACTTCTTAAGCCCCCAACTAAACTTAGATTGCCTATTTTTAGAATTTATATCTGAGAGAAAAAAATGTTTATTTTTAATAAACATTGTTTATTAAAAATGTTTATTTTTAATGTATTTTTGTCACATGTGGCCCTAATTGATTCCAAACTTACAAAGGGATACAAAACATTTGTTAAAAATAAAAGCTAGCTGGGCGTGGTGGCGCACGCTTGTAATCCCAGTACTTTGGGAGGCAGAGACCGGAGGATCCGGGTTCGCGGCCAACCTCAGCGCGCATGCGCGCGCTCTCCTCTCTCTCTCTCTCTCTCTCTCTCTCTCTGCCTAGTGAGGCCCTCTGCAATTTCTTGAGACCCGGTTTCAAAAATAAAGCATAAAAAAAAATAGGGCCGG
>PVJS01004852.1:0-66997 GCA_004027185.1 Glis glis | reverse complement strand
CTTTGGGAGGCGGAGACCGGAGGATCCAGGTTCATGGCCAGCCTCAGCTCTCTCTCTCTGTTTCTCTCTCTCTCTCCCTGTCTGTCTCTCTCTTTCTCCTTAGTGAGGCTTCCGCAACTTCGTGAGACCCGGTTTCAAAATAAAGTATAAAAAATAGGGCTGGGGGTGTAGTGCAGAGGTAGAATGCCCCTGGGTTCAATCCCCAGTACCGCAAAAAAAAAAAAATAATCAGTAGAGGAAACTATGTTTCAATACCATTGAAATATCACTTTAATCCATCACCCACCATCTGGAATAGGTGGGAACTGCATATTTTACAGCCATCTCTTTCAATCTCTCTCTCTCTCTCTCTCTCTCTCTCTTTCATCATGCAGATAGCAGTTTAATAAAAGTCATTCTAGCTACATAATGTCTAATATGGTCTTCACCTTTTGATGGTATAGAAAAAAATAAAACCTCAGTAAAATAAATATGCAGTATTGTTCTGTAGGACAAAAGTCTTCACATAAGCAGCCCCCCCCAGCACAGAAGGTTGTGTTGCTCATAAGCCACAAGTTTCATTCCCACAAGGACAACTGAAAATTGTGACTTCAGAGCTCATAAAATGTGAGACATGTTTCACTTTCCTTCCTTAATGGTGCATAAAAATTTTTTTTTTTTTGCGATACCTGGGATTGAACCCAGGGGTGTTCTACCTCCACACTATGCCCCCAGCCCTATTTTTTATCCTTTATTTTGAAACCAGGTCTCACGAAGTTGCAGAGGGCCTCACTAGGTAGCTGAGGCTGGCCACGAACCCGGATCCTCCGGTCTCCGCCTCCCAAAGTACTGGGATTACAAGAGTGTGCCACCACGCCCGGCGGTTGTTTCCAATTTTGACCTACTATGTACAATGCTTCTGTAACCCTTCGTATAAGCACCTTTAAGTGCATGAATGCATGAATGGTATTAAAATTTAATGGCTTAATAGTCATCCAGATGCGTCTAAAATTTTATTGGAAATGCAAAACTCTTTTCCAATGTTATCCTCCATTAAAAGGTTATGCAAGTTTCCTTTTCTTTGCATTCTTCCCAACATTGTAATTATTAACATTTAATTTGTATAATCTTACTTTATCTCATTTTAGTATATGTATTTATAGAAATCATTATAGTTTTATATGCATTGATAACTGTGAAATTGGCATCATTTCATTTGTAATTTAGATATCTTCCTTTTTGGATCTGTTCAGGATTCTTGCCCACTTCTCTGGTTTCATTTTATTATGCTGTGATTTATTGGTGCCCTTTTATATTTTAATTACTAAATCTGTTACATCATCCATTGCAAATATCCTCTTTGACTTACCATTTAACTCTCTTTATGGTGTCGTTCTGATATGCAGAAGCTAAGTTTAATGTGCCTTTTTATTAAAATTTTCTTCTTTTTCTGTCTTAAGAAATCCTTCCTACATTGAGGTAAAGAAGTCATTATTCTAAATGTCCTTGGAAAATCTTTGGATATTTCTTTTTATATTTAAGTCCCTGATGCGATTGAAATTGGATTTTGTATGTGGTAGGAAATGAGCCCAACTGTATTCTAGAATTTTAAATTTAAAATCCATTTCCTAATTGTATTTCCATGCTCATCATGCATAATTTCTATATGTGCATGTTTGTCTTTAATATAATTATTCTTTTATGTTATGGCCTGTGTATCTATTCCCTGCACATGTACACCTGTCTTAATTAACATAATTTTATAAGAAATCTATACTGCTCTTATATACTACTCTTTTAATAGGCAATTTAGACTTCTATTTAAATCATAGAATTAAATTTTTAATTTCTACAACAAAAGCTTTTGTAATTTCCTACTTAAAAATTCTTTCTCACCTATTAAATTTTGGGGGAGACTCTCCAGATAAAATAAAATCACCAATTATTTGCTCTTGCTATTACCCAGAACTTTAGCCTTTTTTACTTATAAGTACTTCCTAATGTGTTTCCTGACTTTGGTCCAGTGCTCCAAATTGGTTGACTTTGATGTGTGTGTGTGTGTGTGTGTGTGTGTGTGTGTGTGTGTGCGCGCGCGCACGCGCGCGCACATGCACGCACATGTTGGAGAAATTTTCCAACCTCTTCACCCTGTCATATTTGGAAATCCCTCCTGGGCAAATTTTTCGATCTAGACTAAAGAAAGTTTCTTCCAGTATATGTTTTTTTTGTTTTTTCTTTAATCTGTGCTTGCTGTTGACAAATGATGAGGCTATTATTAATCCAGGTCAACTTTAAATTAACTTACTTCTTGAATTTCTTATACCACCCTAATAAAGTAAATTTGACTTAAAAATCTATAAGTAGGCTGATTCATCATCATTTAATCTTAGGTCAGTATTCCATTTGTTCTATATCAAGGTAACTTTCCCAGCAATACCCTGAGACTTTGGGTTTGTGTAGCCTTATTTGGGGATCATTTTGAACACCAAGACTACATAAATTCAAACTTTAACGAAGAAAATACTTCCACTAGATCACTCCCTGTGGTTGTACACTGGGCTCATCATCTCTTTTTTTATTCAGATATTCTTTTAAACACTTGCCTAAGTTCTCCACATTTATAAAATGCCCATGGAGCTAAAGCAACTTCTGTTCTCAGTTTGCATTCCAGTGTGTTGAGTTTTCTTTTTTTTAATATTTGGCCTGATAATTCTTTAAAAATGTATCAGCTCTTAGGAGCATATACCTCTTAAAATTGTATTAAACAGTGCTAATTGTTTTCAGAAGAAAGCTTTATTCCTGTACATGGCCAATCATGTGGTAAAAAATGGAAGTACCATTCTGACTTGAAAGCCACAGAGATATTGGAGGCCACTCTGAAATGCTAGTCCACAAAAGCATCACTCCAGCCTGGACTTGGCAGGATCTTCTGTGTGAATAAACCTGTCATCATCACTTATTCATTCATTCAAGAAACACAGAGTTTCTCCCATGTGATGGGATACAGATGAAAATGAGACAGGGCAATGGCATTGTCTTAAGCCTACCCTCTACTGTGGCCAACAGGCAATAAACAAGAAAAGTCATAAATGCTATGTACTGTAATATTAGGTACTGATAGAAGGCACAAAGAAAAAATAACACAGAAAAAGAACAAAATAACAACTTGGGGAAAAATGGAGGTTAGGAGATTAATATTTTAAGTAGGTCAGTCCAGAAAGTCCAGGATGAAGTATGAGACTAGAGATAGAGTAGGTGAAGGAGCAACCCCAGAAGCTGGTAAGAGGTGAATTGGACAACAGATCATGTAGTGCTGTATAGGACATGGTGAAGAGTTTAAAATTTATTCAAACATTAGACTGTTTTAGGTAGGGGAGTACTACTATGTTATTAGTGTTTTTTTTTTAATACTATCCTGGTATTTGCATGGAGAATAGGTTTTAGGAGGAAAGGAATGAAAAGCAGGGTAGTCAACTAGGAGGATGTTGCAAAAGTCCGGGTGAGAGATGATGGCGGCTTTCACCATCCTGCAGAAGAAGTAGTAAGAAGTGGTTGATTCAGGATGTTCATTTTGGAAAACTCTTCATTTGTAAAAGTGAATAAACAAACACAAAATGCAACATAATTGAAACAGATCCTGCATTTGAAAAAAGAGACCATTTTGAAAAATTAGATAAAATGTAACCCATGACTTCCATTCATTGTGAAACATGGAAATCACTTTAGAACAAGATTTTGGAGGATAGCGAATGTGAAACAATGAAGCACACAGCTAAAGTGATAGTGGTGTAAAATTTAAAAAGATTGCAATGAAATAAAAATATGCTATTTGAATTAAAATTTGCAGTAAGTAAAGCAAGGCAAATAACAAAAGCAACTTTATGTGAAAGATAAGCTTGATGAATTTTCTAATACTAGGAAATCTTGTGAAAATTAAGATAAAGGAAAATATAAGAAAAGCACAAACAAATGCAGAAGCTAAAATATACTGTTGCCAAACTAGGGCACCAACCGAAATGTCCATCAACAGATGAATGGATTACAAAACTATGGGATATGTATACAATGGAATTTTACTCAGCCATAAAGAAGAACAAAACTATGTCATTTGCAGGGAAATGGATGGGACTGGAGAATATTATGTTAAGTGAGCTGAGTCAGTCACAAAAACTGAAAAGTTGGATGTTCTCCCTAATATGGGGAAGCTAGGGAGAAAATGGGACATAGGAGGGACTCCAGACAAAGGAATTCAAGCCTTAGATGAGTGAAGAAGTTGACCTAACTGAGGGAAGAGGGAAACGGAGGGGAGGGGGAAGAAATAGGGTATGAACTGGGGGGGCTCAATGAGTGCTGTGTGCATGTATGCCTCTACCACCCTGAACTTCATCAAGATGTATGATTACAATGCAACAATAAAAAATAAAATAAAATATACTTGTTACATGAATTTTAGAAGTAGAAAAGAGAAATGTAACATGAACAGACACAATCATTGAAAATATAGGCAAAAATGGTGCTATGATTATACATTAACAATTTAATTTTGCGATATGCAGGACCTAGATTACATAAGCAGTAGAAATTAGGTTTGAGAGTCACTGTACATCATGAAGCAATGACACTTGTCATACTAGGTTTAGCATACATAAGACCTGAATTATGAAACTCTTAACTCAGCCTATCAATGTGAATAGGACAAGTACATCAGGGACATACAATTATAATGAAATAATACTGTGATTTATTTACATATGATCTCCTCTCCATTTAATAACATAATGTGTGGGAGAAAGTATTGTAAATGTCCAAGCCATATTTCAGTATGATATAGTATTTATTCTTATTTTTATTGTTGAAGCTCAATCACAAAGATTTGGCAACTTATACAATGTAGAAAGTGAAGAAGAGGAAAGTACAGAATTATTCTAAGATTTCAAATCTGAGTACCTGAAATAATAGTATTATCTTTAGGACAGACAGAGTTTAACATCAGTTCCCCAAATAGACTGTTTACTTTTGAATTCAGGTCTGTGTTCAAAATATTACTAATAGAAATGTGGACATGTGGAGGAGAGGCTGCATTTGAGAAGGAAAGCAATTAATTAAACCTTGGATATGCAAAGATTAAGAACATTCTGTGCTAAAACATTCTAGTGGAGATAGAAATGCTGAAGTCATGCAACATATTACCCTGCCATAGAATTTGTAAAAGTCAGCATTACTTAAAGATCTAATCTACCTCTTCATTTTATAAGTACAAAGTCTAGGTAAAATGTCAAGTTTATAGATAGGTAAAAGGTGCTTGGTAAACAAAACAAGATGAATAAAATATAGCTACTCATTAGTTTAAGTCTGAATTAGATACATATTTTTGTTATGTATTTTGCTTTAGGAAGACATTGCAAAGTGAGAAGAGAAAATCAATATCTACCATTATAGAAACTCAGGTGGGTCTAAAATGATACCAAGAAGGTAAAATTGTTGGAAAGGTGAGAGTGCAACCCATATGTTGAAGTAGACAGGACAAAGCAGCAGAGTGAGAATTAGATGCTCAACAGAGTAAAAATTGGAAGAAATGTCAAAAAAGAAGAGAATATCAATAATTTTTTTTTTAAAAATGCCCCACCAATTTTAATTTTGGACCAAGGAAACCATTGGCAACCTTCAAGAGAACAATTTCCGTAGAGTGGTGATGGTGAAAGCCAGCTGGCAGAAGGTCAAGGCAGTAGGGACGTGGGTGAGAAAACAAAGGTATCAGTGGGCAGGGGGAGGAGGATAGAATTTGAGTGATTATTGAGGTCAAATGAAAAAGTTTTGATTTTTTTAAATCATAGTAGAGGCAATTATGCCTTAGGAGCATTAGTATGCCAATCTTGAGGGGATGAATCTGAGAGATCATATGCTTTTTTGTTTTGCTTTTCAAATCTTGAACATTAAAAAAGTTGCATGTGAAATAAGATTAGAGGAAAGGGGAACACAAACAAGAAAACCACTGCGTCACTGACTGACCTGCCAGGACTGAGCCAATGGTATTCGACCATTCAGGAGCAATTTCTGATGGTGTCTTTCTTTATATACTTTTATTGGTACATCATGTTATTAATGGATCTCAGTTATTTGTTAATTTTCCTCAATTTACTGTGATCTTCTAGAAGGTAGATATGAATCCTATTTCAAGTCTGTGTTCTCAGAGCCTATCATAATACCTGGCATTTAGCAAGATTACCAGAAACATCTCTTGAAGTGAATTGATTTTGATGGTGAGGGTTCAAGCTCAGAAAGCGAGTTTAACACTAGGAATGGAGAATAAAAATTAGAAAATGGAGTGGGAAATGACAGAAATAGCAGGGGTCAGAGGTGACATGGGCCTGCCAGGTTGAGCCCAGGGTTTATAGATCAGAATGCAGTTATGCAAGAAATCTCAGAGATTGCAGTTAAAGATGAAGGAAAGTCCAATGTTTACAGCAAGAATCTGGACCACAGATAGAAGGATTGCACCCAAAGTGATAACTAGCCTTCTTCATCTAGTAAGCCTTCACACCCTCCATCTGCACTAGTGAAAATCCCTATACAAGAATAGACATGGCTTAGAGATAAGAACAAGAAGGTGACATACTTCTTAGGAAGTGGAGTTCAAAAAAAGAAAGTACAAAAATTTGGATTTAGGAAAAGTATTTTTGTTTTTCTAAAAAGGGGATTATGAATGTCAATCAGATTAATAGAAATCAGGAAGGCTATCTTGTAAATGAAGCAGGAAAAAGAACTTTCTTTTTTGAAAGTTGAAGATGAGGAAAAATGCTCATTTCACTTCAGGGTACTACATCTTCTGGAGAAAGTAGAATATTATGTCATTTGATAGGAGAAAGGTGAAAGAAGAATGACAAAATTAAAGATGTCAGAAAAAATATTCTTGAGAGAGACTCGTGAATGAAACAACAAAAGAAAAATTAAATGGTTTCCCAATAATAAAAATTGGGCTGGGAGTTATTTTACATCTCCTATGTGTAGTGGGCCAGAGCTATAGTCTTTTACATTTTCCTAGTTGATTCTGCATTTTCCTGGTTTATGAGTAGGCACAGCAGAAAGTAAAAATGCTCCAATAATGGGGATTACTTTGAAAGACATTTTCATTATAAGCCTATGTATGAACAAACACAAAAAATATATGTAGGCATATGTAAACATGGTAAAATATAGAGAGCTTTAGTTAGTGTAAATATAGTCACTTATAATATGTTTTGTCATTTATAACAGTCATTTATAACAGGTTTTGTCTTTTTACAGTTATTATTTAAAAGGCTTTAGAATATTGATCTTTTTAGCTATCAGGACCAGTGAGTCTTAGCCTTCACAAAACAATTTCAAAAAGTGAGACTAAAAAATGTGGTATCCCCCCCCCCACACACACAAACTGTTACTCTTTTTTTTTGTGTGTGGTACCGGGGATTGAACGCAGGGGCTTTCTACCTCCGCACTACACCCCCGGCCCTATTTTTTATACTTTATTTTGAGACCGGGTCTCACGAAGTCGTGGAGGGTCTCATTAAGTAGAAAGAGAGAGAGACAGGGAGAGAGAGAGAGAGAGAGAGAGAGAGAGAGAGAGAGAATGCTTGCATGCGCAAGCTGAGGCTGGCCGCGAACCCGGATCCTCCGGTCTCCGCCTCCCAAAGTACTGGGATTACAAGTGTGCACCACCACGCCAGGCCCACAAACTGTTACTTTATAAGGATTTTGTTTTTACTGGAACAGCTGATGACACTGTTACCAGCTTCTTCTCCTATCACAAAAATTACACACTGTTTAAAAACTTCCAAGGTTAACTTACGTCAAGAGGTACTTTAAAGTTATGTTTTTACTACTTACTGTGTTTGAAAGAAAATTGCTTATTTTTCCTTTGTTTTTCTACTATCAAAAATGCTTTTTACTACCTTAATTTTAATAATTCAATTTTATATTAGTTTCTTTGTTTTCCCCAATGTCATTTTAGTAATTTACTAAATCTTAATGAAAAGAAATTTAGATTACACTCTTTAGATCTAAGAGCATATGCCATTAATGCCTAATTATGCCTACACAATTAGGTTCTTAAGAAAGTTGAATTCAAGACTTTGAAAGCAGCAAATCAGTGTCATACCAAACTTTTGTGAGGTCTCTAGGACTATTGAGAGCAGCCATTAATCCTTCCAGAAGCACAATAATTCCAAAGCAAGATATATACACACAAATATACAATGGAATTTTACTCAGCCAGGAGAAACAAAATTATTCCATTTACAGGAAAGTGGATGGAACTAGAGAATATTATGCTAAGTGAGATCAGGCGGTCACAGAAGTCAAGGGTAAAATGTTCTATCTCCTATGTGGAAACTAGAGAAAAATAGGAAACAGAAATTAATTAATTAATTTATTTATTTATTTATAATGGGGAAGGAACCCAGGGACATTCTACCTCTGAGCTACATCCCCAGCCCTATTTTTATTTTTTATTTTGAACCAGGGTCTCACTAAGTTGTGGAGGACCTCCCTACGTTGCTGAGGTTGGTTGTGAACCTGCCATCCTCCTGTCTCAGCCTCCGAAGTACTGGAATTACAAGCATGCACCACCACGAACAGCTTAAAAGGAACTTCAGATAATTGAGAAGAGTGACCAGTAGAATAGTGGAAGGAGATGGAAGAGGGAGGTGGAGAGGGAAAAAAAGTGCTGATGAAAGAAACAGTTCAAATTATGCTGTGCCAATGTATGAAGGTATCACTACCAACCCTGCTCTTATGTATGGGGGAGGGATGAGTAGTGGGGTAGGAGCAGAAGGAATTCACAATAAGACCTGTGTGCATGTTTGCTGGTATAACTTTGAACCTCACTAAGATGTATAATTACAATGTACCAATTAACATATTTAAAAAAAAAGAAAAGAAGGGAAAGGAAAAGAACAGAGGAAAGGTTTAAAATTAATCGTCCAAGTTTCTACTTTAAGAAGATAGGAAAGGAAGATTAATAGAAGAAAGAAATTTATAGAGATAGGGATGGAAACCAATACAAAAACACTGAAAAAAATCAACAAACCAAAATGTGGTCCTCTAAAAGTATCAGTAAAATCAATAAACCCCTAGCAACACTGATTGAGAAAAAATTAAGAGAATACAATTTACCAATTTCCACAATGAAAGACTATATACATGTAAAAGAACAGCAAAGGAATGGTGTGAAAAACTTTAATATGATAAATGTTATGCCTGTAATGAAATAGATTCTTTGAAAATATAATAAATCCAATGGAAAATAAAATAGAAAATCTGAGTAGAAATTTATTAATAGTATTAAAGTGGTAATCAAAACCATCCCTTAAACAAAAATATCCAACTTTATCCCACATGGTGTGATATGGGCCTTAAAATCAATATAGATCCATGAAATGGCAAAATGAGCCTGGTAATAGCCACGTATTTATACAATAAGTAGATTTTTGGATAAAGGTGCTAATGTACTCTATAGTGGAAAGAATAGTGTTTCTGGTAAATGGTTCTGAAACAACTGAACATCTAAATGGGGAAAAATAATGAACCTCAACTCTTGCCTCAAATTATTCACAAGAATTAATTTAAAACATAAATTTTAAATTACAAAGATTCAGGTAGAAAGCATGAGAGAATACCTTTATGACCTTTTTATAGGCAAAGATTTCTTACACAAAGCACATAAATTCTTAACCATAGAAAAAATAAATTGAAATTGATGAAATTTAAATTTCTGTTATTCAAAAGATACCATAAAGAAAAAAAAATGAAGACATAATTGTGGAGAAGAGGTGAGGGTCTGGAACAAGGAGATTATTATGTATTAATCAGAGAAAGGATTTGCATCTAGAAATAACAATTCCCACAGTGCAATAAAAATAAAAAGAATACAAATTTAGGGCAAATGACTTTAACGGATACTTTGCTAAAAAAATGCATATTTTCTTAAAAAGATAATAAGTAGAAAATGTAAACTGTTGACTCTAAGGAGTAATCTTATATCATGTATTGTATATGTGACATACACTACATAGAAATGATTTATAGACATGAAAGCTATAACAAAGTTAAAATAATTATGAATACATATATGATAGCTAAATTAATTTTATGCATATATATTATATTTATGATTTAAGATAGGTAATTTTTACATATAGCTATACATGTACTATATATGTGCCATAATAGATAAAATATTTTAAGATGTATGTGTGTTGTGTATTTATATGTAGACTCATAGAACATTAATTTAGCCTAGTGAGATTTCTTGGGATGTTTAGATTTATCTATGAATAAATACTTCCTGTTTAAACACCTTTTTCACTTTTTCCCAAATTGAAATATTTAATACTCAAACCTCAACAATAGCCTGAATCTTAATCAGGTTATTCCATCTTGGATTTAAATGAATTGCCTCCTCTTCCTCTTGTCATTATTTTCTAGCTAAATTGCTACTCTTGTTGTAATTTATTTTAGACCTAGCTGCTCAATAATATGGTGCCTACATTCAGAAGGTGTTCTAACTCTCCCCTCTTTTTTATGCACAGACCTCCACACCAAGATACTACCAAAGTGGGAGGACATATAAATAGATGTAAGTATTTGACACAAGCTCACCTGTAAACACGCAAACTCACCTCTTATCTTCTCCTATTACACGTTTTATAATAAGCTGTAACCCTGTTGTGGTTTGGACATGGTGTAAGTGTGGTGGAAGCTGAGTCTGCCATGTGGCAATGCGAGAGGTAATGGGACTTTTAAGAGGTGGGACCTAGTGGAAGGTGGTTAGGTCATTGGGGGCTCTTCCCTCAGAAGGGATTACTGTAATTCCTGAGAGGGAAGGTTACTATAAACAGGTGAGCCTGACCCTGGCATCCCTCTCTTGCCCTCCTGCCACCATGTGATCTTTCCTGCATGCGCTCCTATCATGATGTCATCTTAAGCAGGTGCTCAGAGAAGCCAAATTGATGATGCTGGCACAACACTTCAGGGGTATTCTCTCTCACCTTCTGGCTTTATTTTGTTTCTCTTTATTGCATCCTGTTTCCAGTTCTTAAGAATGTTGACCTTCAGAGATAGCTGTGATCTTAAGATCACTTTACCTCTCGGAGTCCCAGATTCCTCAGGTGTAATATGAGACAAAGATATTTACTTTGGAGGAAAATTGTAAGAATGAAATTAAATAATGTGTGTGAAGGCACTTAGCATACTGCTCAACATTATGTTCCAGGGTAACTATTTACCTGACTTTCATACTTCAATGTGGAGATTCTTCTAGATTTCCAAATTATGTTCTTCCTTCTTTCCTTGCCACTATGCACTGCCTACAGCCTTTCAGCTATTCTTCATTAAGTCTTTTTTCATGACCTGATTTGTCTTCTGTCCTTTACTTTTGAAGTCCTTAGCATTTTTTTTTTGACTGGTGGCCTGAATAAATATTGCCACAAACAAAACACATCAGTCTGAACCTGATTATTTTCTTCTTAGGCATAAATTAGCATTTCTTTAATTTATTGACTTAGCACCTGGACCAATTATCTTGTTTTGTTAGACTGAGGGCTAAACAAGATGAGGAACAGTAGTTCATTCCCTATTTAGGCCATTTGGGGTTACACCAAAGACATATTTATTTCATGGTCGCAGATGTGCCCCTAACCCCGACCATCTGCTTAGCAAATGAGCAGAAGGGCCAGGGTAAGGAACAGTGGACTGTATTATGAAACCCAGACCCAGAGCTAAGCACTCTGTCCCACTAATCGCAGCCTCCTCGTATTTAACGACTAGAGCACAGCTGAGCAGATGTCTTGGGTGTGATCCAGGAACAACACCCATGGGGGGTACTGTGAGAAAAATGTGAGAAAAAATGAAAGCCTTAGACAAAGTGGCATCCAACAGGGACTTTGAATATATTTATTTAGCTGTACTTTTTATTCTAAATTACTTTACAGGATTAAAAGACCAAGAAATGTTCAGCTTTAATGAATTTTCAGTTGATCCTCTGTAAGAGATTGAAGTGAGCATCTAGTTGGTATTTTTATCCTCAAACCAATTTCACATTATGATATATATGTGAAATATATATATATATATATATATATATATATATAGAGAGAGAGAGAGAGAGAGAGAGAGAGGAGAGAAAGAGAGAGAGAGTTAAGCTTTCAGTCTTGGCTACTATTTGTCATGATTTGTCTCCCTTGATATATATAACCATATATAACCAGAAGATTTTAAATAAAATTTTCATTGAATTAAAGAATTTGAATTATAGCCATGAAAGGGCTACATTTTGGCAAACTGTTTAAGGACTCTCCTACCTCTCATCACCTTCTGAATTTTAATGAGGCAAATATAAATTGGTTTCTGTGTCAGAGCACTCTGCCCCAAAGACAAAGCTGCAACATGAGACTCAAACGGCACAAACATCACCGGAATCTGAGATGTTAGAGTTTAAAATAAGAAAAACGTCATTACAGGAATAGTGCTTTTTTATCATTCTATTTTTATCTCTTGCCAAAGAAAATGATGAGAATTTCTATTTTTTCAAAGGGAGAAAACAAAGGTGTTCACAGATGAATAACCTAAATATATGTTTGATCAAGTTTCAGTTTTATTATCTTTGAAATACTAATGAGAATTTTCCATACAGAGGAGAATAGAGAAAAGAATAAGGAAGTATTTCAATTATAAAAGTATTTGCTCCAAATGCTTATCTTTGTGGGTTTTTTTTTTTTGGCTTGTTTGTTTGATTTTTTTGTTGTTCATTGTACTTTTGGCATTCAACTGTTAAACCAATGGTCAGGAACCTATTAGGAGTGAGATGCCATTTGTTAACTTTAATGTGACATTTCATGAGCCAGCAATGTAGTTTAACAATTAAGTGATCTATTTATAAAATGTAAATGTAGGAAGAGCTGATGAAAGAAACAATTCAAATCACGCCATGCCTGTGTGTGAGGGTAACACTAGCAATCTCACTATTATGCATGGGGAGGGGTGGGTAGCAGGGTGGGTCCTGAAGACAAGAACACTAAGACTTGTGTTTGTTTATATGACTTTGAACTTCACTCTGATGTATAATTATGATGCACCAATAAAAGTATATAAATAAAGAAAAATTATTGTCAGGTGTGCAGGGGTTCCTTAAAGTTTACCTTCCCACACCTTTTGTCAGAAGGCACTGGGGATATGACCTGACAAAATGAAGGACAAATCAAAAATCAGGAAGACATGGGAACGGGAAAGCAAAAGGGACCTGGATGTTTTCAGAGAGACCATGTGTGAGGTTTAAAAATGCAATAAAGACAAATCATGGTGGTAATTGTAACAATAAATACATAAAAGGTTAAGTGATAATTTGTGAAGGTGTTTTTTTCTTAATTAAATGAGAAAAAAGACAGTGTCCTTGATTTTGCTTTTCTTTGTGAAAGTCAGGAATAAAATCACTTCTTGTGAGAGTCATAATTGTCTTCTCTGTTATTGTTGTGATAGCAGTTAGGAGCAGAGCAAGAGAGAGCATGGCTGCATTTACGGGAAGCAGGATCTATTTTGTTCCATCTTTGTATCCTATGTGCCTATTTTGTTCCATTTTTGTATCCTTTGACCCTATGCACATTGAATAGATAGGAGGGATTCAATGATGGTGTTTCAATAAATAAATCTAGCTTGGAGATATCATCTTTAGGTATGGTTATATTGAGGTATGGTTGAATTATATTCTCTCATTTACTGTGAGCCTAGTAGGCCTCTTTGCATCTTTGCCTCCATAGAAGTATGAATGCAACCACCTAACATGTCTTCATTGCATGCTTAATTTAGTCTAATATGTGATCAAGTGCCAAATCCCACGGGTTTGTCTTTAATTAGAAACACAGAATATTAACCATCCAGGCATCACCCTGAAAATAATCATAACTCACAAATATCTAATACTTAAAAAAATTCCAATTTAAAAAAGAACTTAAGAAAGATAGTCTACAAGAGACATATCATAATTCTGTTCTTCTTTATTGTTGATTAGAAGTCCATTGTGTGTATAGCCCATAATTTTGTAATCCATTCATCTGTTGATGGGCACCTAGGTTGGTTCCATAATTTGGCTATTGTGAATTGTGCTGCTATAAACATGGCTATGCATATATTACTATAATGTTCTGATTTCAGTCTCCTTGGAAAGATACCCAGGAGTGGTATAGCTGGATCATATAGTGGATCCATTCCCAATTTTCTGAGGAATCTCCACACTGATATCCATAGTGGCTGTACTAATTTCCAATCTCACAACAGTGTAGAAGAGTTCCTTTTCCCTCATACTCGCCAGCATTTATTGTTGTTTGACTTCTTGATGATTGACATTCTGAATAGGGTTAGATGGAATCTCAGTGTTGTTTTGATTTGCATCTCCCTGATTGCTAATGATCTTGAACATTTTATTCATGTATTTATTGGCTATATGCATTTCTTTTTTGTGAAGTGTCTAGTTCAATTGCCTATTTCTTGATTGGGTTTTTTTTAGTGTTAAGTCTTTTAAGTACTTTGTATATTCTAGATATTAGTCCTCTATCAGAGGAATAGCTGGGAAAGATCTTCTTCCATTCTGTAGGGTCTCTTTAGACTCTTGATAGTTTCCTTTGATGAGCAGACACTTTTTAGTTTAATGCCATCTCATTTATTAATTCTTGTTTTAATTTCCTGAGCTTTGGGGGTCTTATTAAGAAGGTTTTTACCTGTGCCTATATATAACTATGTCATTTTCAGGAAAATGGATGGACCTGGAGAACATTATATTAAGTGAGATTAGCCAGTCACAGAAAGTGAAGGGTCATATCTTTTCTCTCATATGTGAAAGCTAGGAAGTAATCCAGGTACCAGAGGAACTTCGGACAATGGAAGAGAAACTCCAGTGAAGCCAGAGAGGTGGTTTATGAATGAAATACTTCTATTGACATTATGTACATATGTGAGAATACCAATGCCAATTTCAATATCCTGTATGGGGAAGGGGGAAGTGGGGAGGGAACCAGGGAAAGCTCATCAAGTGCTATGTCACTATCACACTATCACTATGAACTACATTATGATGTGAGACTATAATGTACCAATAAAAGTACAAAAATGAAAGAGACATATCTATTCAGAGATATATTAAATTTTAAATTTTGATCAAAATACGTAATTAAAGAAACTTTCTCATGATTTGGGTCCAATAGCAAGAAAAGTTGTAATCCTAAAAATCTTAAGGGTGTTATGAATTTTTCTTAGCTTCCTACTACTTTAATCCCAGTTCTTATTATCTTATACTTAGATTACTCAAAAATAAAAAATATTACTTTATCTTTTCATATTACATATAAATTTTGTAACATGCCTTCAATCCTGTGGTCATAATCATAAATGTGCACATAGTATTGGTAATTTTTCTTCATTGCTTTCCCTGTATATAGAATAATGCCGCCCACAAAAGTGCTTAAGAAATGGTTTATAGTAGAACTGAACTAACAAGAATTCTATGTCTGGAAGTAGAATTGAAGGATAATCATGGAAATGCTTGTTTAGAGAGCACAGTAAGTAAATGAGAGGCACGGTTAGAATTTCTTGCATTAAAATAGGATCCAAGCCTGACTTGGTGGTGCACATTTATGATCCCAGTACTTGAGAGGCTAAGACAGGAAGATTGCAGGTTTGTGGCCAGCCTCATCAATTTAGTGAGGTCCTCAGTAACTTAGTGAGACCCTGTTTCAAAATAGAAAATAGGACTGGGAATGTGGCTCAGAGGTAGAATGCCCCTGGGTTCAATCCCCAGTACCACGATAAATAAATAAATAAATAAATAAATGTGTTTGTGTGTGCGTGTATACACACAAATATATATAATCAAATGCTGAAAAAGGAGAAGTAGAAGTAATTTTATTAATTTTACCATCTTTTTTTGAACTGAGATTAAGGGAATAATTAACTAAGTTACCATACCATGCTTCAAAAGCAAAAAAAAAAAAAATTGAAATTATAAAGTTCATTTTTGCTTTGGTGATAATAATAAGAGAACTAATTCATGAATTCTGGAAGAGTAAATTATTCAAGGACTTGCTGTATTGTAAAATATTTTAGTGAAATATTTGATAGACTAGAGTTCTTTCATATATCAAGTGCTGTTTATTCATGGTAGTTTAATTTGTGGTATGCGTACTGACTATATCAGGAATAATTTATTAATAAAATCAAATTATTTAATGTTAAAGTTCCCTTTTACAAATATAATTTCACAACTTTGATGGAATAATTTCTTAGAATCTACAGTTGGGTCAAGGAAGTCATCAAGTCAATACAAGATCATTGTGGAATTTTTTATATGTTCAAGCATACTATTATTGATATTTTCAAGAGAAAAATCTTAAGCTAAAATTTCCTTTCCATAATATACTTGTGTCTAGTATATAAATTAGGTAAATATTTAATTCTTTCTAGATATTTATAATTAAGCAAATTGATAAATGTGGTCAACCTACTTAATATAAGGTCTCTCTCTATGTGTGTGTGTGTGTGTGTGTGTGTTTAATATACTTTTATTGGTGCATTGTAGTCTAACATCATAATGTAGTTCAGAGTGATAGGGACATACATGCACACAGCACTTGATGAGCTTTCCCTTTGGCACCCTCCTCACTCCCTCCCCTTCCCATACATGTTATTGAGATTGGCATTGGTAATTTCACATATGTACATAACACCAATAGATATGTTTCCTTGGAGTCTTATTTAACAGAACCTCAGGACCTACTCAATAAACCTCAAAACCATATTACTCAGCAGTACAAAGCAATTATAAAGGAAAAAGAAACATTTTTCCCCCTGGAGATTGGACCTAGGGACATTCAACCTCTGAGCTACACCCCAGGCTTGCTTGCTTATTTATTTATTTATTTATTTATTTATATTTATTTATTTATTTGTTTGTTGTGATACTAGGGATTGAACCCAGAGGCATTCTACTTCTGAGCTACACTCCTACCCCTATTTTATTTTCTTTTATTTTTAGATTTTGAAACAGGTTCTCATTAAGTTGCTGAGAACCTCACTAAGTTGCTGAGGCTGGCCCTAAACCTGTGATCCTCCTCTTTCATCCTCCCAAGTATTGGGATTATAGGTGTGTGCCACCACTTTTGGCTTTTAGGCTTTTATTTTTTATTTTGAAACCGGGTCTTGCTAAGTTCCTGGACTGGCCTTGAACCTGCAATCCCCCTGCCTCAGCCTCCCAAGTACCGGGAATACAGGCATGCACCACCAATCTCTGCAGTTCTATGGATCAAGAATCAGGTCCATGCTGCTGTATTACAATGTGCCATATTTTCAGAAACATTTATTTTAAAAAGTCAATACACTGAATGAACATCCAATTTTGAAACTGAAATGACCCTCCATTTCTAAAGTCTCATTTTCTCTCATAGCCTCTTAGTAGGAACAGAGCTAAGGTAAGAGCCTAACATCTTGTTTTCCACTGGAGGGTGATTGTTCAGATGGTTATAGTGCGATGCCACTGAGGACCTTAACAGAGTTTTGCGTTTCTCTTGAGTCAGCAGAGTTTGCTTCTAAAAGGGCAATCTCAGAGACTATCCCCAGTTCGAAGATAGGAGCACATGGTCCCTAGGATGAAGGTCTTATAATACTATAACATTAAAGTGAAAAATAACATTATGAAATAGTTAAATAATAAACAATGATCACAAAGGAGTTGCTTCAACTAATCCTCATAGTGATCTTAGAAAATTCTCATATCTATTTTGCAGATGAAGTCAAGGGAGAGAGTTTAAGTACACTGGCAGATGTTACAGAGGTTAAGTACACTGCCAGATGTTAGACCTCATGCCAGAACCAGGACTTGAATCAAGTATGTAAAATCCAAAGCCCAAGCAATTAAGCTTTATGCCAGGTTTTCTCCTGCTTAAAAGTTTACAGATATATTCTCATGGGTTTGAGAATTCTGTTGGAGTAAACATGTATGGTGGCCATTAGTTCAGCATTTTCTAGTGAAAGAAACAACAATTGGCCCCATAGCTGGCATTGTATTAAAGGTTAATTATTGTTGCATTCATTTTTCCCCCAAAGTGCTGATTGATCAGAATGTGCCAGTCATACTGAGAGGCACTGAGGATAGAGCACCTAAAAAAATATCTGTTTCATGGAATGTGTATTACAAGGAGGGAAGATAGACACTAACCATGAATAAATAAATAAATAATAGCCAGGCATGGTGGTGCATGCTGGTAATCCCAGTATGTGGGAGGCTGAGACTGGAGCTTCACAGGTTCGCTGCCAGCCTCAGCAACTTGTGAGGCCCTCCGCAACTTAGTGAGACCCTGGTTCAAAATAAAGAATAAAATAGGGCTGGGGGTATAGCCCGGAGGCAGAATGTCCCTTGGTTTCTTCCCCAGTAACACACACAAAAAATAAATGAATAAATAAATAAATAAATAAATAAATGTATAAAGCATAGAATGTAACATAGTGATGAGTAATTTAAAAACAGGGCATAGGAGGAGAGAAGGGGACCAAGAAGCTAGGAGGTGACATTTCAAAATAGAGTGGACAGTGAAGACCTCCTTAAGAAGTTGACAATTAATCCAATATTGAAGCTATCTGAAAATCCAGGTGAGGGGCAGACCAAGTAGAGAGCCTGAGGCTGCAAGCTTCGGTCTAAGTTAGGGGAATAATCAGGATGTCCTTGTGCTGGGGCAGAAGGAGCAAGGTGACAAACCATAGGGCAGAGAAGGAACAGGAATAGGTTGGGTACGGATGAGAGAAAGGTAGTGGAGGGCTTTCAGCACAGGATTAAAGTGATGTGGGATATTTGGGAAAATATTCTTTATCATCTAAACAGAGCATAGAAAGACAAAATATGAGGCCATGAGCCAGCTAGGAAGCTATGGCAGTAATCCAAGCAAGAGAGGTTAGTGTTTGTGGCCATCACAAGAGACTTTGGTGACTCAGATGACAATGATAATGATGGAGGGGATGAGAAGGTGAAGTAGTCTGCATGTATTTTAAGGGTAGAGTGAGGATTTGGGGTAGTAGAGTATGTATTGGGTCAGTAACTAAAGATGTCTCCATGTCTCAAGGCCTGGGAACCTGCTAAAAATGGGGAATACTGTAGAATGAGGGTTTGGGAAGGGAGGAAAGGAATTCACAGGCTTGGAGGATTTTTATTGTTCACTTGATTTGTTTTCACACACATATTAGGTTTACAGTGCTATGAATCAGCCAAGTAGAGTTTTTAAGAAGACACTTCACTATATGAGTCTGGAAGAGATCTGATTTGGAGATATACATTTGGAAGTTAGTAGCGTAAAGATGGATACTTATGCATGAAAATAGAAGAAAGTGAATGAAACTGAATAGTGGGTATAGATAGATCTAAGAAGACTGAGCCCTAGGTTTCTAGTTTTAGAGGTCAGGCAAATTAACCAAGGAAAGTGAGGAGGATTCACAGGAAAGATGGAGAAAAACCAGAAAAGTATGGTGTACTGAAAGCCAAGAAACAAATATGCTTGATGAAAAGTGACAGGAATCCATTGTGTCAGATGATACCAATTGTTAAATATTAGGGAGACTAACAGCTAAACCATTGGATTAGCAATTTGGGGGGGGTACTAGAAAAGCAGTTCTACTCATGGAGTGACCTCCAAGCCTAACAAAAATATTTATAGAGATCAATATTTTTATCATACTTAATAAAATGAGAATATGACTTGTTATTTCAAAAGTGTTTTGTGTAGTTGATTTTTTTTATTTGTTGCAAGGAAAAACTTTTCAATAAGTAGCAACCTTAAAATTTTTCAGAGTTACATTTCGGGGCACACTATGAGATTGATGGATCCATCAAAATAACAAATATTAGATTTACAAATTATCCACCATACAATAGGAACAATAAAGTATCATGCTAGTTTTATGGAGTCATTCATTTTTAATGCACAAATGTGTTTGATTTTATAGTTTTATTAGATTTAATAAAACAGCCAGATCATAAAGAGTATATATCTAGTATATAAATTATATTTATTTAAAATTTTACTACTAAAAGAAAATTAGGTCAACACAAAGGAGGACTGAGAATTGTTTTTCCTGGGAAGAGAACTGGACATTGCTCAATAATGATAAATAGCATCATACCACCTTATCAGCAGGTACAAATCAAGGTTGGAAGCGTTGTTATTGATGTTAGCTACAAAACCCCATAGGTGGTTGTGAGCTAAGAATGGCAAAATTGGCAGAATACACCACCCCGAAGTATGCTGCTTTGGCATAAGGACTCTTTTGAGCTAATGGCATTCAACAAAACAAAACAAAATAACAATGATGACAACAACAATGGAAAAAAACCCAGCAGATGCAAGAAGGACCTTCCGACTCTTTTTATTTTTTTTTCCTTTCTGAAAGTAGTAGGAGATAAAACCTCCATATAGAAGATGTCCTTTATATATCAGGAGAAAAGTAATAACCTTATATTCTTATCATCAGGGACAGGAAGTTGAGACTCATGGAATTCTGTACAAACAAGACTTGGTTAAAATAATTCTTATCTTCCTTTAGCCCCTTGCTCTGAGCACACTAAGATCATGGAAAACAACCAACATGGTCTCAGTCATTTCATGAACGTTTATTGTAATTGCGACCAAGACAGGTTCTTTATTTGTTAACACTCTATGCAAACTTTATACAACTAATGATATTTTAAGGCAGAGAAAAAGAGAAAGAGAGAGAAAGAGAGAGAGAAATTAGTTCAACCTGGAAAGCAGGATGGGCAGTCCATTTACCAGAGCTCAGCTGGCTATGTTGTAGCCTCAGGCCCAAGTCAGTGGCCCAGTTCTGGCTCAGTTCTTCTGTCCTGAACTTAGCCAGTGCTCAACCAGAACCGAAGGTGAGGACTTGTCCAACAGCCACCAGCATCACTGGTGGGGTCAGCATTCAGCCTCATCATCCATGGTTGGTATGGTAAGGTAGCAAGGCTCCTTGGCAGAAGAAGCTGTGAATTTTCAGTCTCAGGTGCTGACAGTTATAGTCCGCAGGTTGCTAGGGACTCCAGGTGGTTGTCAAGGTGCTCCTGGTCAGCAGGCCTTGTGCCTGCACGTTGCCTATTAGGTCTTGGGTGTTGCACCTTGTGCCTTGCGCCTCTGTATTGCCTCTGATACCCTGGGTGTGCTCTGCCACACCTGTGTGTACTGCAGAGAGTTATGCTTGCACACTGCACATCATGCTGGAGTGTGGTGAGCCACACCCACTGTGTATTGGGACTTGATTCCCTCTTTGGCTTTAATAGAGCCCTCTTTTAAAAAAAAATATGTATTCCAGCTGGGCGTGTTGGCACACGCTTGTAATCTCAGTACTTGGGAGGCTGAGACTGGAGGATCTAGGTTAGCAGCCAGCCTCAGCTACTTAGTGAGGCCCTCCGCAACTTAGTGAGACCCTGTTTCAAAATAAAGAACAAAAAAAAAATAGGGCTGAGGTGTAGCTCAGAGGTAGAATGACCCTGGGTTCAATCCCCAGTACCTAAAAAAAATATATATATATATATATATATTCCAGACATACCTCCACACAGTTTAGTTAACGTCTCTACAATTGCCTTCAGTTCACCCTAGAATAAAAACATTTAGGTTTTGCAACTTCTTTGGGTCTTCATTTCCATGTGAGGGCTCCTATACCTTCTAAAACTTTTAATAAATAAATTTGTAAGCTTTTCTCTTTTTAATCTTCTTTATGTTACTTTAATTCTCAGGCCCAGCTTAAGAAGTTTAAGAGGGTGAAGGTGAAATTTAGCTTCCCTGACATGAGTAATAAGTTAATATAAGTCTGTCAACATTGTCTGGCATAAAATAAATGCAATGTAAGTGTTTGCCATAAAAACGACCTGAAATTGAGGGATGTTGTGCATTTGGAAGACTGAAAATTATTCATTACTTCATTATATAGTCCTAGTCCCTTATTAAGCTTTCACATCTCATGATTTTTAAACAATCTTCTAATGAGAGAAAAGTAAAATAATTAGATCCTGACACAAAATTGTGAAGAGTAACAGATTCGGAGACATCTTTAAAAGGTGAAATATATGTATTCGATACCTGGAGCTTTGCATACCATTTTGATCTTAATTTTTACTATTATGGCTAATGATCACCTCATGAGTTTTTATGACTCCCTTAGTTCTGTTTGTGTCACATTTTATGACATAAAAAATAACTTTTGTGTGCTTTACACTGAAATAAATTTGCCTGTATATTTTATAGATTTATATTTTCCATCACTATATAACATGTATAACACATATAACCTATATATAACATAGATATTATATCAAATATTCATTATGTATGCATATGGAATATATTATATATGCATACATATATATTGCATATCATGTTACATACGGATATATAGATTATATAAATCTATAAAAATATAATTCAGAAAATATATAACTAATATATATTATATAATGCATATATAGAATATGTATATGTAATGTATAATATTCATTATATAACATATATATGTATATGTGGCATGGAGGGCATGATTTGGAGTGTGAATATATTGATGCTTATATTTATTTATAACAATGTTTATGTATTTGTGGATTTAGCTTCAAGTACTATATAAATTACACTCTTTTAATAGAATTCTTTTGTTCAAATAAATGGTAAACTTAAACACTAATTTTTAAAAATGAATACCTTAATAGAGACACCATTGATGTCTGAATTTTACTACAATGCTATACTTGATATTTGCTTTAGATTGTAAAGTATTTGGATCTCATAATCTAAAAAATATTTTTAGTCCTCAATCTAGGTACTTCAATGAGATTCCATTCCTCTTCCCCAATAACTAGTCTTTCCTAATTCCATCTTGAAATTCTTCGATTTGCATACTTAAGCACAGTCCAGTTAGCATTCTTTGAAACAATTTAAGCTTGAGGTCTCTGTCTCTACACTCTTGAAATCATGAACTGCTTGAGGCCAATTCCATGTGAAAGACTCCCAACTGTTATTACTTTGTTGGAAGAAGCAAAGGAGAAAAGAATGTCTTAAATTAATTTTTTAGACCATACTTAGTCCAGATTTTCTTTCCTTTCATATCCTCTTCTGCCTTTTGGTATTGAGGTTCTTTAAACAGGGCCTTGAGCTATTCTCTGCTAAGTGATTCACTACCAAAAGACTTTTTGTTAAAAGATTTTATTTGGTCCAAGGAGAAGGAAACTATGAAACCGGCAGTTCTTTTTGAAATGTATCATTGAAAAAAATGAACAAATGGAGGCTTTTTAAACATTAAAAATAGGTAAAATTATTATGTAAACCACATAATTTGATGAACTTTCAGCTTCCACATTATCATGATTGCAAGTAAATGAGTTTTACTTCCAATACTTTGTAATGAAGACTGTCCTTGACCTAACTCTAGTCAGACTCTCCAATCTCTAGGCCTTGATATTGCATCTCTACTTTGTGTCTTGATATTACATCTCTATCTTTGGGCTTGCATGACCCAGTTTTGTCAAGAATCTTGCTGTGTCAACTTAAGGGAAAACCCCTACCCTCCATATCTCATTACCCTAGCCAGTCTTCACCAAGAATCTTGTTAGGTTAGTTTAAACAGAATCTTCCTCCTCCTTACCTGTGATATTTCCACTTAAAATTCTATCAGCCAGTGCCCTATTCTACTTCACTTCTTGGCTACAGTCTCCTAATTTTCCTTGTTGTATTTGGAGTGGAGGCCAGTTCTGTACTGAGATCTCTTTTTCTCCTATTAAAATAGTTCCTGAGTAAAATCTGTTTTTCCAACTTTTATCTATTGTCTAGTTCTGCTTTCTCTTTGACATTCTCTAGTTTATCTTTTGGGTTTCCCTTATGTAAACTTAGTGCATAAAAACTGGGTTATTTTTATCAGTATTTCCTTCAAACAAAAATACTTCTACCTCTGCATTGTGTTGCTTGGTATTCAAGAATATATTTGAAAGACACATTTGTGTGTGCGTGTGTGTGTGGTGCTAAGATTAAGTCCAGAGGCATTTTACCTCTAAGCTATACCCCCAGCCCTTTTCATTTTTAATTTGCAAACAGGATCTTGCTAAGTTGCTGAAAGCCTTGCTAAACTGCTGAGGCTGGCCTCAAACCTGTGATCTTGTCTCAGCCTCCCAACTACTGGGATTACAGGCATGCGCCACCATGCCTGGCTAAGATACATTCTTATTTAACACAATCGTATATGTTTTCCTTTGGGTATTTCTTTATATGTAAAAAATCAGACTAGCATATATACACATATATAACCTGCTTTGCATTCTATTTCATTTTCTCTTGTTTTTTCAGCGGAGCTCTAGCAAAAGGATGGGGTAGCTTTTTCCCACATGCTTTGTACATGTGTACTGCTTTATTTTTGTAAATGTAGCAGAAATGTGCAGTCAACATTTTAGCCCTTCGGGTACCCATCAGGCACCGATTGTTTACAGAAGTGAGCTGGGTAGCAAGAATTTAAGCTGCCTTGAAATCATTAGATGATTAGCTTTCCCTTGAGTTCCATGTCACCCTGAAAAGTCTTTCTGAAGGACCCATTATATTCTCTTCCCCTGGTACTGATCAAGGAAAATAAAAATAGAAGCATCTTTGAGTGCAATGTTGATTTTGAGACTAGGCATTGTTTAAAAAGAGAATGCTAGGAAACTGCTATAAAGTACAAACATTTATCCAGACGTAATAGACAATGCCAATTGTTTTTCCTCAAAGTCCAGAGTCTTTCAAAAAGCTCTTTTTCCAAAGAATAAATTCTCAAGAGAAATTGCTGAGGTTATTTCTCTAAATGATAAGCATGTGGATGTTACTTTATAAAGCAAATAAGACTACATATGAATAAAAGCTGATTTATGCTTTGTGACATCAACAATATATTATCAGTATTGCAAATGATCAGGGCCATGTAACCAGTTAAAACTACAAGTA
This sequence comes from Glis glis, assembly GCA_004027185.1. NCBI lineage: Eukaryota > Metazoa > Chordata > Mammalia > Rodentia > Gliridae > Glis > Glis glis. The sequence continues at coordinate 42,011 of PVJS01004852.1, read as the reverse complement.
GGATCAACAACTCTTATTTTAAAAAGACTCGTGAATATAACATGGACATTTATCACTTTTTGCAATAGTCTGACTATATGCTGTGTGAATATGGATGTAAAATAGGAGAACAGAATTTTCAAGTAAAAATATACAGAGTATCTATATTTTCCTTCCTTTTTAAAATACATTTGAGACACCTGAATTCACAGAAAAAATGGATAAACTAGTTACTATAACTTCAAGCTTATATTTTGATTTTGAAAACATTAAATAATAAAGCTTATATAGATATACCATTAAATGTGAGTTTTCCTCCTCAGTTGTAAAATTTGTACTCAAAGAACCCTAATATTTTCCCCAAAAGCAGCCCATTTAAAATAACTACTATTCACATTAATGTCACTTTTATTACAGCTTCTTCCCAGTGCCATCTGTTTAAATAATAATTTTTTTTCTCAGTCACTATAACCTTGGAAAACACGCACAAAAATGTATATATTGGTGGTCCAAGAGATGTAATGTGGTATTTTTGCCTGGTTGTTAGAGCAGAATAGTGAGAGTCATAGTTGTTAACAAATATTTTCATTTACACAGATGCTACAAATCACAGCACAGGGACTTTTACAGGTCTTATATGTCATTTAAATATTTCTAATCTCAGAGTGTGATAAAAGGATTATTTTAAATGAAGTTCATGATAATTCTGGATTTTATACCTATTCCAATGATTCTGTCTTCAGTAGAGATTGAGAACAAATACACTCACACAGAGTCAAAGTTTAAAGAGTTTTATCCAAAAAGGTTTATGTCATAATGAAGGGTGTTATCTTACAGTGTGGTTGTGGTTTTGATTATTGTCATTTTTGCTGAGTGCCAGTTATGTGACAGTTCTAAAATAAAAACTCTACTCTGGAACCAAGTTAAAAATTATGAAAACGTTTGATTCAATGATACCATCACCTTAATTTTAAATAGGGTGTGAATGTTAGCTAGAGTTCTAAGAGGTCTAAACTTAAGGGACCTGCACATATCCATTGTCATTATAAAGCTATAAACTCAGTGTTTTGAAGTCTGGTCAGCTGGACTCTGCCAGGTGTCTGGGTTTGTTTCTTCTATCAACTAAGTAGAGAGGAAATACAGGTCTTGAAACTGAATAATAGAAAGGATGGGAATAAAGTAGGGAAGGAAATAACGTGTGCAAATTGGTTACATTTTGTTAGATGCTCATTTCTCTTGTTTCAGCAGAGAATTTTGTAGTTAACTTCCAATAGTTCTCACAGCCCCTGCCTTTTCTGCCACTGAAGCCTTTGAGTATAGTCATACCAATTCTGGTAGTTTTATAGATCCTTATCCCACCTCTATCCTTGGGCCTCTCCCACAGGGAAAATACAAATTCCAATTCCTTTTGTATTTTTAAGAGTTTTATTTAAATGACCAGTGAATTCTAGCCAAAAGTTACAAGCCATCCAGCTTGTTAATTACTGGATTAAAGGAGAACTCCCCACAAATGCTCATCCCTAAAATGGGAATTTGCAGTGAAATGAACTAATTTGCTGGTGAGTTTGTTCATTTGCAGTAAGAAAAACCAGATGAGATCTCGATGATAGCTCCCATTCTATCAGAGTCAGATCATTTATAATGCAGCACTTCTGAAGTGTATTAGATTGACACGCATAATTTAGAACAGCACAGAATCAGGGCCAATGTGGATGCTACAGTCTGAGCATCTGTTTCATTTTTTTAGTGATTTCTTCCTAACCATTACTCAAAAAATAGCCAAAACTATTTGTATAAAATTAGAAAATAGTAATAAATCTTAAGCTGTAAGATAGGCTTATAATTTTGTTTTGAGAAATTCTAGGAATTCTGAAGAATCCCTTCATTCCAGCTTAGGGGAAGGAGATGGAGCCAAGAAACAGACACGCATTTCCGGCAAGCAACTCTACGTCCTCTTTTGTACATTGAGCTACAGCAGCTTCAAATAATCTGCTGCTTGATTTTGAAATGAAAGAGAGAGAGAGAGAGAGAGAGAGAGAGAAAGAGAGAGAGAAGGAGAAGGAGAAGAAAAGGGAGAAGAGGAGACAAGAAGAGAGGAGAGGAGAGGAGAACAGAGAACAGAGAACAGAGAAAGAGAGAAGAGAACTCCATAGCAAGAACCAATTGCTTAGATTATATCAAAAAATTGTTGACTGATATGGAAGTTTAAATTAGTTAGCATTCTTAGTTCTAAAACCTAGTCTGGATTACTTTGTATATCTTTAATGTTCTTGTTTGTTGAAGAGCCAAATCTTATCTGAAAAGAAAGAATTTTTAAGGAACTAATTTATAATAAGCCCTTGAGTGGTAAATGGATTTGTTTTGCCTGATTCTAAAGATTATTTTAAACCCCAGACAGTGGAAGTGATGATCACTGTTTACTTTGGCAGGAAGTTTATCCATTAATGTTTATAAACTAACATTAACTTTAAAATATGTAAATATAATTTTCTATTTTCAAAACAAGTTACACAGGAAAAAACCTGAACTGTAGAAAGAGCATAACACTGAATCACCAAATAAATTTTACCGAATAAAGAAACTAATCTTATATTCCCTTAAGGCAAAAATATATTCTGAATACAATAACAAAACAAAACTTTGTTTTTTTAATTACCAGTTTTTATTTTTAATTTCTGTGTGGACAGAAATTATGTTTATCTATATTTGAGATAATTTCCCTTAAAATCCTGAACTTTAGAAAGTTCATCTTTCCAAAATCAGGGATGGGAAAGAGAAACTCTCAGCAGCCTCTTTATATCTGCTGACTTATAAAAACTTTCTTCTAGAAACATCCAGAAGTTTCCTAATGGTATGTCAAATTCCAGTGTAGCAAATTTTCTCACTACTTATAAAAGTGATACTTATAGGAAATCTGGAGAATATAGAAAGGAAAATAGAAGAAAATAAAAGCATACGGATTCCAGGACTTACAAAATTTTGCTTCATTTTGTTTTTTCAGAGTGGTTTTACTGTGAACATGAGTTGCTCAGACACGTGTGTGAACAAAAGCATAACTTGATATTTTTAGTTAATCATTCCTAATGAAAACATGCTGAGCAAACCCATTAATTTGAAAAGCATTGTCATCAATATTGCTACTTCGAATTGTTTCATATCTCATAAAAGCATTAAGGTTTCATTCCTAACAATAATGCTTCTCAGAGCAGAAATACTTTGAGGAAGAAGAGCAACCACAATCATGCATGAATGCACTTAAGGTCTACTGGCTAGCATCTCTCTTCTTTATGAACAAGAAAGGGAAGGCTTAATCATAAAGAGATTCGCAAAATGACTCCAAGACCGGTGCTTATAGGCCGGGCGTGGTGGCTCATGCTTGTAATCCCAGGACTTGGGAGGCTGAGACAGGAGGATCCGGGTTTGCAGCCAGCCTCAGCTACTTAGTGAGGCTCTCCGCAACTTAGTGAGACCCTGTTTCAAAAATAAAGAATAAAAAAATAGGGCTGGGGGTGAAGCACAGAGGTAGAATGCCCTGGGTTCAATTCCTAGTACTGCCGAAAAAAATTGGTGCTTATAGATAAAACTAGTGCACGTCTTTTAGAATAGTTACTACTGCTTTAATATTCCAATGGCATTTTTTAATTCATTATCATCAGGGTGATCATCAGAAGCCTGGACACAATTATAAAATGTATCACATCTTGTGGGGAGTTAGGGCACATGGTCAACTTCTTATGGAACATTTAAGAATCACCTAAGGATGCAAAAAGAAAGACAAAGATTAAATGAGTAAATTGCACAAGATCACAATACAAAGTTGAGTCTGGAAACCAATATCCCAACACCAAAATATGTGTACTGTACACTTTTCCTTATTATAGTTTTCCTTTATTCCATTTTTTTACAGAAAACATTCTACCAATATAAGTTTGATGAGTTTATATAAGAAATGAAATAGAATTGATTTAACACAAACTCACTTTAAAATATATATTCTGTGCCCTTGTGCATTTCATCAGAAAAAAAGTAAGCCAATGGAATTTTCTGTCTTTACAACAGACCTTCAATTGCCTCCAATAGAGCCATAGATACTTCAAGTGGCATTATATAACAGTGGAAAACAAAACAGCATTTCTTTATTTTTATTTAGCTTCTATTACTAGCACAGATATTGAATAGTTATAAGTGTCAAAGGAAGCCTTTAATTTTATTTTTGTGTACCAAACCCAAAAATAATGCTTTTGCGAGACAGAACATTTCAGTCAAAAAATTGCTGTACACAGGTGGTTATTCTGCTTCATTTCTTATTTGTCTGATAAATCCTGATTGACAGCTCTCTGTACTCAGACTAAATTAGAAATGTTTGCTTTCTTCCATCCATTATTTACATGATGTAAATCTAGTAATATTGTGTCTTTTGTTCTCCCTTCCCAGATATAGGTTTCAACTGAAACTTAATTTTCAACTAGAGCAAGATTGCATTTTTGCTATGATTTGAAAGGACCAAATTAAAAACTACTTTTTTTTCTGATTCATATAATGTTGAAGGAAAATAACCCCCAAAAGGCCTGTTAAAAAGAAAAAAATAACTAAGAAAGAAAAAGTAAAAGAGAAACATGGACAGGAGTGGGGAGCTACCATCCTTGAATATAAGTTAACTTTTGATTTTAAAGCCCAAGAATATAATATTTCTACACCCCTTCCCTCTAAATTAAACTCTTTTCTACAGCAGTACATATCCCTACAAGGTAATACCTCTACCTGATTTTATTTAATCCTCTTGGAGTTACTAATTACTCTGCTTTGTCTTTGCCAATGGATAGACTTATGACTGCATGGAGATCAATTAAACACTTTTTTTCAAGACTTGTCTCTTAGTAGAATAACAAAGACTGAATGAAAGGTGGTTTTAGTCAGCTTTCTGTTACTGTAACAAAATACCTTAGATAATAAATTTTACAAAAGGAAAAGGTTATATTGGCTCATAATTTTGATGATTTCAGTCCATGATTGGCAGGGCCTATTGCTTTTTGACCTGTGGCAAGGCAGTACCTCAGGGTGGGAACATGCGGTACAGGAAGCTGCTCACCTCATAGTGGCTAGGAAGCAAAGGGACGATGTCAGACTCACACTCCACAATCTCTTTCAAGGACAGGCCTCCTTACCCAAATTCTTTCCACGAGGCCCTACCTCCTAAAGGTTCAACCATCTCTCAACGTCATCATGGGCTAGGAATCAAGTCTTCAACATGTGGGCCTTTGAGGCCAGGGGTGGAATGCTATAGCTTGGATCTGGAATGTCCCCAAAAGCCCATGTGGTAAAAGCTTCATCCTCAGCCTGACACTATGGGGCAGGTGGCAGGGTCTAGAGGGATGTCTGAGGTCATTGGGGACCATGACTACAAAGGGAATTGTGGGCCCTCAGTCACTTCCACTTTTTCTCTTTGTTCCTTGGAATCCATGAGGTGAGCACCTTGCTCTGCTATGTGTACCTGCTATGATGTGCTGCCTCACCACTGGCCCAACAACAATGGGGCCAACTGACCATGGACTGATACCTCCAAATCTGTGAGCCAAAATAAACATTTCCTCTTGTTAACTTGATTATCTCAGGTGTTTTTTTATAATAACAGAAAGCCGATTCACAGATGTAGAACTAATTCACCAAAGAAGGGACTACTGAGGCACTTTCCCTTATTCCCTGCTACCTCAATCCATAGAGCTGTCTGGTTTCACATCCTTTATGACATTTATTTCCCCATTAATCAGACTTTCCTATACTACCCATGTTACCATCTGCTCATCCAATAAATCTTCCCTTAGTGCCTAAGAATTATAGAATTATATTTTGGCTTATGATAAAGAGCACCAACAGGAGCAGGGATTATATTATTTTATGAATAAAGTATTTTAAAATGAAGTGTTAAATATTGTCACCACAAAAATACTTTTCTAAAAGTATATATCATAGGTAGTACTTTGTATAAAATCATATTCAGTAGCTCAAGAATAAATTGCACTTTAACTTGAAGAAAATAATATTTCCCATATGAAGCGAGGTAGCCAGTCATCTTTATGCTGGAAGTTTCAAGTGTACATGACTCCGAGCTAAAAATGAAAGGATCTGTTTCTTTTCTCTTAACCACGTGTGTCACCAGCATCCATGTTAGTGCTGTTAAGAATAGAGCTTAATGTTCATTGTCTACCACCCCAAATGGATGATTCCACATTATTTCATGTGTAGATCTTTTCTTGAGCATCAGAATAATATTTACAATTGTCAACTTGGCATCTATACCTGCATGTCCCAGTTTCTTAAAAATGAACATATCCAGATTGCATGCATGATCATCCCTGCCTTACCATCTCACTTACATCCATATCTCAGTCAACGGCATGACCACCTACATAGACTCAGAAACAAGAATCCTTAACCTCTTCCCTTCACTCTTCACACCAGTCTTGTCACATGCTGTTAAGGTTTCTTTGGTAGTATTCCTAAGTACGATTCTTCCAAATTCTCACTATTTCACCACTTCTATCACCAGCACTGTCCCATGGAAGATCTTGCTTCAAAGTCAGTAAATTACTCTTAACTACTCTTTCTCCTGTCAACCATTTCTAGCTGTTGACCTTAATCTGCCAGAATAATCATTTGCAAAAATTAATTTAGCTGTCATTTTCTTTTCTGCCAGTGTCCTCATTGCCTGAAAGATGAAACCCAAGCTCTTTATCAAATATTAATGCCCAGCTCACTTCTCCTGGCTAAAATGTCTCATAAGTTAGTAGAAATATTAGCATTTGAGTCAAAAAGTAACAATATCTCAAGGAAAAAAAACCTCTTATTTCTACATTTAGTTTAAATTTGGAGACAGATGAGGCTACAAAGCACTTCCACAGGCAAACACAATTTGGACAACTTAAGGAAATCTGCAGACTCCTTACTGCTATTGTTCAGGAAGTTTTATATTTAAGCCTTGCCTCTACTCCTCATTATCAACTCCTCTCAGACTGAGTTAGAATTTTGAAATAATCTGAAATTTGGCATAGAATCTCTTTTAATGGATGCACTATATGTTTCTAATTCCAGTAGTACCAGGGTCCTATATCTTCTACCTATAGAGTAATTCCTGCTGGCAATCATCTTCTAAAAGCATAACATGTGGAATTCATTACTCTAAACCACTCAGAGGGCTATTATTGATAACTCTTGCTAGCATATCCAGCATAAAGCCTTTGAAGCAATGTTGGCTAAGATGTATATATTTTTTGCAAAACCTAAGTGCTAATAATGGTCTACCCAGCCTTCAAAAACCAAGCTCCAACCTAAATTTTGAGCTCCATCCCTGTCTTCTAGTTCTAAATCAAACCTCTAATCATACCAGTCTTCCAAAACTCACCTCTAATTACCTTTGTGATAAGGCATTTCTCTTGGGCAGAGTTAATGACTCTTGTGATTCTTCAGCAGTCTCAGCTGGCATGCTCAGCATGTCCAGTGTGGCAATTATGACCTTGTATTTTAATTAGCTCCTTTCATGTCATTGTCCCAGAACAGACTTTGAATTCTGAAGTGCAGCATTGTGTCCTTTATATCTCTTTATCTTCATCACGTAGGATAGTCACTGTGACACAGAGTGTGGTTAGTATTTGTTTAGTAAAAAAACAAAAAAGGGGGGCTTGTATCATTGATTACACGAATGAATAAAAATGACCTTGTACCTTGTATGGTGTGTTTACTATTATTCCACTTCAGATCTGAGCACATCTTCTGCCTATAGATAGGTTTGCAGTCCTTAAAGCTCTTTCTAAAGCACTTGATATTCACAAAGTCATGATGAAGCAGACAGAGCTGATATCATTTGTCTCATTTTAGAGATGAGGGCATCAGGGTTTAGAGGAGACTCTACTAAGATGATATAAAACAAGACCAGAATCAAGATCTACTGAGCAAAATATAAAGTGACATTCTAATTTATGTTATCTATCACACATGGATAGGGGAAATTAAGATGTATACAATGAAATAAGGTGAACTATCCATTTTGAATTCTCAGTAGAGAAGAAAGAAATTTAGAATAATATGTAGTATATCACTGCAAAAAAGATTCAATCTGTAAATGTGAGAAAATTTGTAAAAGTATACATTTTAAGCTTTTTGAACACACTATTATCTACGGGAAGCATGCCTTCAATGGGATGTGAGTATACTAAATCTATAGATTATAGTTGCTACTGATGTTCACATCTTAATTACTTTAAGCCTTGCTTTCTTTGTCTCTGATGATGCCCTTGAAACCTTAACAAGACCCTGCTCCAGAGAAGGGTTTGAAGACCTATGTCAGGCTAAACCGATGCTAATAAGAGCCAAGAGTGCATAGAATGAACTGCCGTGAGAAGTGAGTAATGTTTCAAGATAGTAGAAAAAGGAAACTATTGCTCTTGAGTATTTTTAAAAGATTTACCCTGCTAATTTTAGTAGAATAGAATCTCCTCCATACTAATAGCATTGAAAGTTGTATTTCAAAGGCATTTTAAAAGGAATTTTAGAATACTATTGATCTGAATCATTTACCCTTCCAATTGTATCAGAAGACAGGAATAATAACACAAACACTATAATATTGCAAAGGTCAGAGATGGGGAAATATAAAATAAGAAACATCTTCTGGTGTTCTGTGACTTCCCACTTTATTGTCTAATCTGCAATCTGTTTTAGGATTGCAGAGGCAATTCAGCAGTTCCCAGAAGTGTCTAACTCCCACTGGTTGCTCAGAGTACCCTGCTATTTTGCCTGAACAAAGTAAACTTTCTTTTAAACAACTCTACTTTTCCTATCTACCTTTCTGAAATGTATCTGTTCCACATCCTATTTTAAAGAACATACTTTGTGCTGTGGTACTTATGTAAGCAACAAACATATCTCTCCCTTGTCTCAATAGCTAATAATTCTTACCATTGGAAAAGATCAAAATATGAAGGTGATTCAACAAATTTTAATTCATATTTCTCTGAGAGATACAATTCTTAATTGAAATTGGTTTAATTGTTATTTCAACTTTACTTATAAGCAATACAGTTCTTCCATATATGCATAGAGCTTTATGAGTGGTAATTATATACAATTGTGTAACTATTATTATAATTGAAATATAGGATAGTTTTATTCCCCTCACCCCAATTTTTCTTCCCCCTTTACTATCTGTACTCAATTCTTATCCTTCAGTACTACTTATCTACTTTCTGTCATTATAGCTTTGTCTTTGCTAGTCTTTCAATATGCATGTTGTGGAATGTATTGACAATTTTCCCTTTTAATTATTATTATGTAAATGAGCCAAGATGGACTTTGTGTGTTAGTCCTAAATTTGTTTCTGCACAGCACACTAAAATCCTGCTGGCACCAAAGTCAAATATTTACACCTGCAATTGTATTAAAATATCTGCACATATATATAGCACTCAGGATATATATAGTCATTCAAGGTTGAACTCAGAGGCATTCTACCTCTGGGCTACAACCCCATCCCTAGTTTATTTTTATTATTTATTATTTGTATTTATTGTATTATTTATTTATGTGTGTGTGTGTGTGTGTGTGTGTGTGTGTGTGTGTGTGTTACTGGGGACTGAGCTCTGGGGCATTCTGCCTTTAAGTTACACTCCTGATCCTATTTTATTTATTTTTTAAGATTTTGAAACAGAGTCTCTGAGGGCTTGGTTAAGTTGCTGAGGCTGGCCTTGAACCCGTGATCTTCCTGTCTCAGCCTCTCGAGTACTGGGATTACAAGCATGTACCACCACACCTGGCTATTTTTTATTTTGAAAGAGTGTCTCACTAAGTTGCTGAGGGCCTCTCTGGGGTGCAGATTTTTTTTTAAAACCATTTGAAGTCTTCTGATTTGCATACTCTGTGAAATAACACTCAGCATCTGCTCGCCTTTGATCAGTGGCGCCCTGCAGCAATAAGACCCCAAGCCCCTCAGACTACCTGCCTTGCTGCTGAGTGACATCACCTGCACATATAAGGTCTTTCTCTGAGCCCCCTCTCTCCTGGGAGTTCCCCTTCTACATAGTGGTTCCCTCACCTGAATTTCAGGATAGTCTTATGTTATGAAAGACCTTCCCTTCCTATCCAAGCAGCAGCCTATAAAGTTTGTTCTGTGTTTCTGGCTTGTGTGACCATGTCTTTTTCCTTGATCCACCCCCAAACCCCTCAAAATCAGAGTAGTATGCCATACTATAGACATTAACACATTTTATTCATTAACCAGTTGATGGACATTTGGTTGGTTTCCAGTTTTGCCTATTATTCATAATGTTGCTATTAACATCTATGCACAAGTCTCTGTGGGCGTATGTGTTTGTATCTATGGGGAAAACATTGAGTGTTCCTGAGTCATATGGAAAATATATGTTTGGCTTTGAAAGAAACAACAAAATTGCTCTCCAAAGTTGTTGTACAACTTGTATTTCATCAAGAACGAATGTGTTTTAACTATATTCTCCACAATTCCTTGCATATACCATTGTCTGTTGTTCTGTTTTAGTCTTAGCATTTCTTGGGAGTGGGTAGTGATTTAGCATTGTGGTTTCAGTATGAATTTTCCGAATGGCTAGTGATGTTATGCATCTATTCATGAGCTCATTGGCCATTCAAGTATCTTCTTTCATACAGTGACTTTTCAAGTAGTTTGCTTTTTGAAACTTGGTTGTTTTATTATTGAGTTGTATTAGTATTTTTGATTATGGATGCAAACCATTTGTTAAATATGAATTTTATATTTTCTATTTTCTCTCAGTCTCTGGCATGCCTTTTCTCTTTTCTTTTCTTTTTTCTCTTTTCATTTTTTTTTCTTTTTTCTCTTTTCATTTTTCTTTTCTTTTTCCTTTGTGGTGCTGGGGATCAAACCCAAGACAAGTACTCTAGGCAAGTACTCTACCACTGACCTACATCTCCAGCTCCTACATTTTCATTTTCTTGACTCTGTCTTTGGGAGAATATATACAGTCCATCGTACTGAATGTTTTCTTTTATAGTTTGTTCTTGTTTAAGAAATGTGTACCTACCTCAATAACACAAAGCTTTTCTGCCATATATATATATATATATATATATATATATATATATTTTTTTTTTTTTTTGGCAGTGGGGATTGAACCCAGGGGCATTCTACCTCTGAGCTACACCCCCAGCCCTATTTTTATTCTTTATTTTGAAACAGGGTCTCACTAAGTTGCAGAGGGCCTCACTAAGTAACTGAGGCTGGCCTCGAACCTGGATCCTCTGGTCTCAGCCTCCCAAGTGCTGGGATTACAAGTGTGCACCACCATGCCCAGCTCCCTGCCATATTTTTAAAAATAAATATAATTGTTTTTGCTTTTATATATTGTCTATGGTTTATTTTATGTTAATTTCTGTGTGTAATGTGAATTCAGGGTCTATGTTCATATTTTTTCATATTTTTCATAGATAGAGATGTAATTGCTCTATCTCTTTTTGTTGAAAAGTCTATCTTTCCCCCTGTAGATTTATTTATGTTGGCACATTTGTCAAAAATCAGTTGACTGCTTAAATGTGATTCTGTCATTGGTAATTTTTAGATACCTTTTTTGTCTTGATCTTATCAATACATCCTCCACAATGTTATCCTACTGCCACTCATAGCAATATTATCTTTTTTCTTTTTTTTTTTTTTTTTGTGGTACCAGGGATAGAACCCAGGGGCGTTCTACCTCCGCGCTACACCCCCGGCCCTATTTTCCTTTATATTTTATTTTGAAACCGGGTCTCAGGAAGTTGCAGAGGGCCTCGTAGGTAGAGAGAGAGAGAGACAGGGAGAGAGAGAGAGAGAGCTGAGACTGGCCGTGAACCTGGATCCTCCGGTCTCTTCCTCCCAAAGTACTGGGATTACAAGCATGTGCCACCGCGCCCAGCCATAGAAATATTATCATTCCATTCTCCTACATAAAATCTTTTGATGTCTCCCTAGTTTCTACAAAATAAACCCAAGACAGATTCACCTTGTCCACAATACTTTTCACAATTTTAGCAGGTAGAGGAGGGAATATAAAAGAGGAAGGAATGCAATGTACAAAGACATAGAAGGTAGAAAAAAATTGGTAATTTTTGAGATCTCCAGAATATTATATTATATTATATATTGCCATAATATAGGCCTTGTGGCCTGATGTATATTCATCCAATCAGTTAATTTATCTTTATTTGTATCATTCTTTTTCTTTTTCCCTCATGTCTGTTCATCTTAGTTTCATGGTCTAATTCAGTGCAACTCAAAGTAATCTTCTCTGACAGGCTTCATCAACATCACCTTGTATTGGGTTTAAAAATCTCAGACCCTACCTAAGACTCACTGGATCAGAAGCTCTGAGTGTGAGGACAAGAGTCAGTCTTTTGACACACTGTCCTGTTATTTCATATGCATGCTCATTGTTTTATATGGTCCATGTTCTATTTCTTCCTTTTGTGTGTGTGTGTGTGTGGTACTGGTTACTGAACCCATGGGCACTCTATCACTGATTTACATCCCCAGAACTTTTTTAAAATTCTGAGATAGGCTCTCACTAAATTGCCCAGAATGACTTTGAACTTGAGATCCTTCTGTCTCAGTCTCCCCGGTAGCTGGGATTTTAGGCATGTACCACTGCACCCAGTTTTTATGTTCTGTTTCTTTAGCATTTCTTTTATGGTTTCTAAGATTTCTTGTCCATGGTGACTTATGTTTACATCTCTGAAAATATTTAAAATATTGATTGAGAGAACAAACATTCAGATATATTTGAAATTCTTATAAGTAGTTACTAACTACAGGTTACTTTTCAGTACTACCTTTATTAAATTAATAGGTATGATTTTCTTTCAATTACTAGGTACTTAACTATTAGCTTACTGGACTTTGATAACCTCACCAAAATGTATGAGTTCTTAGAATAACATAAGGAGGAAAAAAAATTCCTAAGGAATATGTTTTGAGAGTGAATATTCATTCTCAACACATCCTTAATTATTTCTGACATTCTGACAATAATAAAACATTTTCTCCTTTAATATGACATCATTTATTATATAAATACATTTTAAATATTGAATACATCCTAGACGAACTGTTACTGACTGCAGTGAATTACTACTTTTTAATATTCTGTTTAGTTGTATTAATTTAATTTCTGTAATTTAATGTGAAATTTATGTGATTCAAAGACAAAATCATTTCTTAAATATTTATTGATAAATCTGCTCCATCGCTGTCTCTCCATTTTATTTTGCATTTTATTTTATAGTTTCCCACTTATTTTTTCAGTTTTTATGTAAATAAAAGTAAATATATTTATACTTATTACCTTCCTATCAAAAATGTTTGCATAATATATCTATGATTATACACATTTTTCTTTCTCTTAACACAAATATTCTTAAAATATCTCCATATCTGTACTTAGAAAATTTTTTAATTGTGTGTTTCTTTGCTAGATAAAGTTAGTTTCTTTGGCCAGACCCTTATTTCTGGATACTTAAATTAAATTGTTTGAAATCACTAGTTAATCTGAAATATGCCACACTTAACACCTTTGTGTGTGTGTATATGTGTATATGAATTTAAAAGACCCTAATCGTTTAGGTGTCATGGTTTCTGCGTCAAGGGGGTAAGTACATCTGTAATTTTGGTAGATATTATAGGGTATCCTTTTAAAGAAGAGCTGCTCCATTGAATTGCACTGGCTTCATGGATATAGTATTTTTCAAATTTTGGGATAGTTTGTCCATTAGGTGTGAGAAATATAATAGATCTATTTCTCTTAATATAAGTAAAACTTGATACCTTTTCATACATTTATCCAATGAATTATCTGTTCATATTTTTGCCTAGATTTCAAATGAATTACAGTCCTTTTTTTCTACAGATTTTCAGGAGTTCTTTTTTTAATATTGGTGAGAATAGTCCCAATTTTGTGTTGAATAAATGGGTAGAGAAAGTTTGAGAAAGTTGGAGGTTTGGGGAAGAAGGAAATAGAAATTAAGCGTTTGATTTTTGACATGTTAAATTTGAGATATCAGTGAGACATTCAAAATAGATGTAAATGAGGCTGTTGGAAGTTCCAATTTGGGACTCAGAGGAGAGCAGTGGGTTGCTGATATAAATTTGGTAGTAATTAGCATATAGTGGTAATTAGAGTTCTAAGAATGGATGAGATAATCTAGTAAGAAAAGGTAAAAAGAGAAGGGAAAAGAGATCAGAACTATACCTTAAAACACTCAAATATTGAGTAGCCAGAGTGGTGCTTCATTAAGATGTTGGAGATACCAATCCTTCTAGGTATTGGATCAGCCAGAACAGGCCTGGGTCCGCTGGATTCCATAGGCCAGTTGCTTCAGAGAGAACGATACTATGCTAGAGACTTTTCCAATGGGAGTTAGAACAGATTGTGGTCTATGCCACTGGGTAGGACATGATGAAATGATATGGACATGCAGATCCGCCTGAAAGGATGAATGCAGTCAAGGAGATGTATTACTGTCCAGACATCTGTGCTGGTGGCTAGAATTCCTAGAACAGTTCATATTCCACTGCTCAAGGAACCACCCATAAACCAAACTTTGACCAGCTATATCTTAACACTATAATTTGTAAACACACACAGACACACACAGACAGGTGTACATGTATCCTACATTTTATATGGTCAAACATGTTCTTATTATGAAACCCAAGTCAATTTACTCACCACTTGAAAATGGCCTAATGAATTGAAGACAAGTCACTGGAGCAAGGAAAAAGATTTATTTGAGATGCCAGCAAGAGGATAAGATGGTAGACTAAAGTCAGAAATGAGCATCTTAGCACCTGTGCTTTTTATTTAGGGGTGGGAGTTCAGTTTCTAGTATTGAATGCATGTACAACACATGTAAAATTATTTTTACTTATTTAAACTAGCTGAAAAAGAGAAATAGGAGCAATGCTGGCTCTCTGTGAATTTATTTTCAAACTATAAAAACAATTATGAACAGTTTTCAAATTGATAAATTAAATCTAACCACCGTATTGACCTAATTTCTGTCTCTTTGCTGCAAGTTTTGCTAATGGAGTCTTTAAAAAATATTTTCTCAGACAAAATTTTCATTCTAAATTTTATTCAACAGAAAAATCCTGTCGTTTTTCATCATGCGCCATGGCATTTAGATTGAATTGTCATTTAAATGCAAAACTATCCCCACAAAATTATCTCAAAGTGCAGTTTTAATTAATTCAACTGCATCAGCCACCTCTTGACCAAGCCACCTTACCCTCCTAGGAGGTGCTATTAAAGAAGTATAAACAATATTGTAGATCAAGGTCACACAGTGATTTGCTGGGGGCAAAGTGAGGAACATGCTGGAACTGTGAGGATTGGGAAGAGCCTTTCCTTGTGGTTACATAAGACAATAAGGATCAAAAATGTACTACTTTGGGCCTAACTGCAGCTCTTATTCTATAAAATCTAATTTTTCAAAGGCATCTCATTACAACATTTATGTATGGCTCTTCAATTGCTTCCCTGTGGGTATATCTCATTACCCAACTTCACTTATACATCTAACCATGTTCCCCTAAATTATCTACATCTCATTATGCTCCAGCGGATCTTGACCTTGACACCTCTGCACCTCATTTGCTTTGCAATATGTAGCGACTGCTAATAATTCCTTTCCATCTTTGTCAATTATTAAAATATTTAAAGGCACAACCGCATAAGAAATTTTCCTGCATCTTATAGCTTGACCTTTCAAATTTATGAATAAAAAATCTGTTGATATTCACTTGAGTAGTTAAACTACAATTAGAGGGAGCTACCAGCCACCCTCCCTCAGGTGTTCACCAGATACGATACCAGTAAGTTTGGCTGAATCCTTCTCTGATGCATTTAATAAAATGGATCAATTGCATACTAAGTGGAGTGAATAGGAGAGATCCAGGTTGATGCTGGTCCATAAAATGATTATGATGTTAAAATATGTGCCTTAATTGCAAGGTGCTCTATATTTGTTGATGAATGTGTAATGTATAAACATGTAAATAGATAATTATAGAACAATGAAGGCAATGCACTAAAGGAGGGTTTTTTATAGTGTGTTATCCCGTAAACACCAAAACACGATGTTTACAACCCAACTTCTAAAAATACCATACATATCACTTCTTTGGTTACACAACTGAAACACACCAGACCATAACTTTTAGTTTCATTAAAAGAAATAAATTATAAGATTAAAAGGATATAAATTATTTCTTCATTGATTTATTCCAATAATGTGTCCTTGAAATATGTCTTTTTTTTTTTTTTGCGGTACCAGGGATTGAACCCAGGGGCATTCTACCTCCGTGCTACACCCCCGGCCCTATTTTTTATACTTTATTTTGAAACCGGGTCTTACGAAGTTGCGGAGGCCTCACTAAGTAGAGAGAGAGAGAGAGAGACAGAGAGACAGAGGGAGAGAGAGAGAGAGCTGAGGCTGGCCGCGAACCCGGATCCTCCGGTCTCTGCCTCCCAAAGTACTGGGATTACAAGCGTGCAGCCACCACACCCGGCGTCCTTGAAATATATCAATAGGAGACCATTTTATTTCTTATTAAGGCTCAATTATTTAATATTATATAAATATTCACTTAAACAACTTTTGAGAGATTTTTGTATACTTTCTTCCCCCAAGCTCCTCCTATAGCTAAGACTTAGGAGTAGGTTAATAATTGGGATCATATATGACCTCTAGGATGGAAGTTCCATACTAATGTAATTGATAGATCTCTCAATAATCTCTGTACTAGGTAGATGCTATTGCCACAATACCACCTCCAGCCTACCTGCAGGAGTTGCATATTAATGTGCACTGAAAATCAGTAGTAGAAATTCATACTTCACTAAGGAATCAGCATATCATTGGTCCCATGTAGAAAGCCCTGGACATTTGAGCATATTCAGAGATTCTTGGGATTTCAAGGTTGCTGTAGATCTTTCTTATCTGCTACTTCTCTATACTAAGTTCCTTAGTAACTATATCCAAAAAGATAAGGGAATTTTCTGGTATTTTATGAATTCTAATTCTTATATCTACACTATTTAATTCTGCACCAATAATAGCTTTTATTTTTGACACTTGGATTTAAATAATCTAAATAGAGTTTTCCAAACAATGGGAAAGGCTGTTTACCATAATACGAGGCAGGGGCCTCCTTCTTAAATGTCTATATTTGCTTTTGTAGATAATTTTTCCTGGTTAAAGCAAACTAACTAATATGGCATTAAGTGTTAGTGAGAACCAAAACTAACTCTAGGACATCAGAAGCTACTTTGAGTGGTTTTGGGCTTACCAAAATTGCATTTGGACCACCCTATCTCAGAGCAGCTAATGCAGAGCCAAATACATAATTCTTCTGAAATAATTTAGACTACCTTCTTAAAAAATCAATAATTAAGATTCATCATGTTGCCAGGCGTGGTGGCGCATGCTTGTAATCCCAGTACTTTGGGAGGCAGAGACCGGAGGATCCGGGTTCGTGGCCAGCCTCAGCTCTCTCTCTCTCTCTCTCTCTCTCGTCTCTCTCTCTCTCTGTACCTAGTGAGGCCCTCCGCAACTTCGTGAGACCTGGTTTCAAAATAAAGTATAAAAAATAGGGCCGGAGGTAGAACACCCCTGGGTTCAATCCCCAGTACCGCAAAAAATAAACAAAAAGATTCATCATGTATATGACAGTAGAGTCTGATGTACATCTAGCATTGGGATAAAAAGGCTGACTCACCCAACAAAATTCTCCAATCTGAGAAAGTCGTATTATCTAGCCACATTCACAGTAGACTATGATGATCCACTACTACAATAAACAGAGTCCTCTGTGCCACAACCATTCAGCAAGATCCAGAGTCATCAGTGGCAGCCCCCTGATGGAAAGAGAGCAAAGGGAGTCATTCTACTGGCAGGGAGATTGACCACGACATCATCCTGGCAGTCAACCAGAACTGTGTTCCCAAAGTAAAATGTAGACTCAAGAGACCATTGATGGCTCTATCAGACCTGTGAGTTTCTACTTCCTGAAGAGAATGATGTTTGCCTAGTTCACTGATACATGCACCCTAGATCACTCTCTGGCCCTCAGTATGTTTCCATTATATTTATTTATTAATGGTATACAAACATGTAATGCACACTCAAAGGGCAGTGATATCCCAGCAGACTGCAATACTATTATCTTTATTCATAATTCCTGAATACCCCAGGACAAACCAAGAATAAATTTTATTTAAAACCTACTTACAGCTTTACTATACTTTTCTGAAAATCAGCATTTTCATCAAAGTGGGGGTAATTACTCTATCAACCTCTTATCTGCCTCTATAAAGATATACCTCTCTATTCATTAAGAAATTTTTCTTCTCTATGGATCCAGATATTCAAAACACAAGCAGTATTCTGTTTTTATTTGATTTTTAGAATAACTTTGAGAAACTTCACAACTAAACATAACACTGCACACCCTCAGGTCAGTAGCTGGAGGGAATGTTTCAGCTAATTACCTGAACATCTGAACAGCTGCTTTTATAGACTAAGCCTGATGTCAATTGGATTTGATAATAAGTGTAGTTCACCAGAATAACTCCAGATGGAAATTCTTTCCCAATATTGACTTCTAATTGGTAATTTTATATAGTATCTATTCAAATTTATATTTATAAAGAAATTATAATTACCTGTCAATGATCTGTTGATGTCCTAAATGAAAATTATTGTACTTGTTTCTGCATGTGTTTTATTAAAACTTATGCTAAAAAGTGTCATCTTCCTTGATATATATTCTATATAGTATGCACATTACTATTTTATGCATATGTTCCCCTAATTTCTGCAATATTTAGAAGTGACTTTTTAATGTATCTCTATATAGTGCTAACCTGCATATTGGTGAATAAGGAATCAGTGGGCTTTAAAAGATATTTCACCTGAGGATATGAAAATATAAAATCCATTTTTATTTTTACCAGTTCTGACAAGTGAACTTATGAAAGCAAAATAAATTTAACAAGAAGGAAAACTGCTTATACAACATAAGAAAAATATGCTGTGAAATTTTGTTAATTCTTTAATATGTAAGTTGTCACTGGCATTAAACTAGACAGATTTAAAGCAAGTAGATTTTTAAAGGGCAAATTTTAATGACTCCTAAACATAAAAATGAGTTTTTGAAAAGCATTACTTACTTTAAAAATAAAGGACATTCATGTGCAAGATACTGAATAACTTACCAAAATATTCTTATTTATTCATTTTTTAGATAAAAATAGTCAATTTTCTAAGCATGAATTATGAGAAGCCATAATACATTTATTTGCTTAATGAAATGTAAGATAAAGTTTTACCATCACACTTGTTCTGTTTCTAGAACCATGCCTGGTATTTTTAATGCAATATTTTAATATTAGTCTCCTTTTTGAAAAGACACATACATATTTGTTCTGAATAAAAGCTTCAAACAATATTTTTTAATGATTTATTTAAAATTCTTCTTGTACTTTCTATATCCTCACAACTTTGATCACACACGAGTAAATTTCTAACCATAATTGAAGCAAAGATGATGCTCATGTTATTTTTACTCTGTTTAACATTAATTCTGATTTTATGTTTTCATTGCATAATCATCTTTATTGTCTAAATTGAACTTCAATATTTAGTCAATAAAATCAGTCATAATTTATTTCTACTTTTATGCATACCTGAATATATAGGCTGATAATCTACACTAAAAAAGTATTTTAGGTCATTTCTGAATTCCTGAAAATCCTCATCATTAAATACATTGGATTGTGCTATGTGGGAATAGTGTTAATGATTACTAAAGTTAATGAGTATTAAAGATCTAGTGAAATTCAGTAGGTATAGTATAGTCCCTTAAATCAGTTATTTAAAGATATATCTTTAAAAGATTTATTGAAACCAATAGAAATTTATGGTGCTGAGGATATATTTGTTAAAAAGTGTCCCATCTCTCTTTGAGTGTGCAGAGTCAGAGATCTGATTAAACACAGTTGGGCTAAAACAGTTTAACAATTAAGATAGTACTTACATCACAACCTATTACAGTGACTATTACAGTGAATAGTCACTGACCTATTCCTTGTGAAAATAGAACATATGTGATATGTATATGTACCTATGTCTATGTCAGTATATGACATATATAGTTTGTAACAGAGAATGAGAAGCAGAGACAGAGAAAAGAGATTCATTCAACTAAATTAAGGCATCCAGTGTAAGTTCAGTTTGGGTGAACATAATTTGGTAGGCCATTCTCACATTCTGATTTCTATCTATAATAAACAAACAGAAAGGGCACAATGGTTTTCTTGTTATTTAAATTTCAATGCTACAATTGCAGTGAGGAATATGGCAAGACCTCCCACCTTCATTCCTGAAACTAGATGTTGGGCTACCATGATCCTAACTTACCTAAGAGATTGCAGATGGAGAGGCTATGACAAAGCAACGACAGACCTGCAGGACCTGGAACGATCAAATCACACACAGAACATTTGTTTTCTTTTTAAACATGTACTCATTGGCTTTAAGATTCTTAATTAAAATTGTTTAATATGGACTTTAATTAATGTTAGTTAACATCTAGCAATGTATGTAAGCGTTCACAAAAGCACAAATAAATGAATGCTATCTTCTACCACCGCTCCATAAAATCTAAAACGTCCTGTGATTGACTAGTATTCTAATTCTCCCGTTCTTATTTTTCAGTCTTTAGTGTTTCTAGTTGTTCATTTCTTTTGTTATTTTTGATTTTGTTAATAATTTCAAATTTAAATAAAAATTAGAAAATTAGTACAAGGTAAAAATTGACCAATTGTTTGCTTTTTGTCCCAATCACATCCATTCATCTATTTGTATATATTACAAATATATATTAAGTCTCAAGTGATTCAGAAAATATTATATTCTTTTCAATATATAAAATATTTGTATTTGCAAATATTTTTAAAAATTTAATTTAAGCCGGGCGTGGTGGCGCACGCTTGTAATGCCAGTACTTGGGAGGCTGAGTCCGGAGGATCTGGGTTTGCGGCCAGCCTCAGCTACTTAGTGAGGCCCTCTGAAACTTCGTGAGACCCGGTTTCAAAATAAAGTATAAAAAATAGGGCCGGGGATGTAGCTCAGAGGGAAAATGCCCCTGGGTTCAATCCCCAGTACCGCAAAAAAAAAAAAATTTAATTTAAGTAGACTCACAAAGGAAACAGAGGAGTTATACAAACTACTAATATAATGAGTGAAAAAGCGATACTACTATTGACCATACATATATGTAAATAAGTATATATAGTAAATACTTTAATAAAAATAAGGGAATGATATGAAAAACTTAGACACATAATACAAAACTTAGATGAACTGAACCAATTTCTTGAATGCCCCAAAATATGAAGATTCACTCATGAAGAAATAGATGAACACTGAATGGTCATAAAATGATCAAAGGAATTTAATTCATAACTGAAAATCTTCTGAAAATTATAGTTTGTAGGCTTGAATATTTTCACTGGAAAGCTGCCTAAAACATTGAAATAAAAAATAACACCCAGGCTACACAATCTCTTCTGGATATTAGAAGGGGAATGAAATCTTTACAATTCATTTTATGTTGCATTCATTACACAAATTTCAAAATCTACAAAACTAGAACAAGAAAAAAAGAACTGCATATAAATATTCCTTGAGGGTATAGAAGTAAATAATTTTCAATATAATACAGTATATAAAATCTAGGAATATAGGAAATGAATAATACACCATAATCAAGCACAACATATCCTGAAAATATTATTACTTCAGTATTTGAAAAGTGATCAATGCAATCTGCTATATATACAGACTAAAGAAAACACATGTGATCATATCAACTGATGCTGGAAAAGTGTTTGACCATACTCAACATCTATTCCTCAAAACAAAACAAAAAATGAAGAAACAAAATGAACTGAGCAAATGAGAAATAAAAAGGAAAAATTTTAACCTATAAAAGGCATCTAAGATAATTCTATGGTTAACATCATACTTAATGATGAAAGACTAAATGATTTCTTCCTAAGATCACTGTGCTGTTCAGAAATCTAAAATGGCCCCCAGACTTCTTCCCCCATGTTACACACTTTGAATATTCTGCTTCCCTGCAATGTGACTGATACCCAGCAACATAAAGGCATACAACTATCATGATTATATTACTAATTAGTTAACTTAGAGATTATCAAAAGAAAGGTTGTCTAAAAAGGGACTGACTTAATCAGTAGCCCTTCAAAAGAAGGTGAAGTGTCAGAAAGTTGTCCTTCTTGCCTTGAGGAAGCAAATTGGTGTGTTGTGATAGTACCAAGTAGCAGCAAGGATTGAGGGCATCTTCTAGAAGCCAAGAACAGTCTCTAGACAACAACTAGCAAGGAACAGAAACTCTAATCACACGACCTCAAGACCTCAAGGAATAGAATTCTGAAAACAACCAACTGGCTTTGAAAGAAAACCCCACACCTAAGAAGAGATCATAGCCCCAGTTGACTCTCAGCTTAGTCATATCCTGATCAGGGGACCCAGCTAAGCCATACACAGACTCCTGACCCATCAATACTTCATGATAAAAAATATGTGCTGCTTAAAGCTGACCAAAATTTGATAATTACTTACATGGCAACAGAAAATTTATAGAACTAGGGATAAGTTAAGGGTTCTATTCCCCTCATTTCTAACCAAAATCATAATGGAAGTCTAACCTAAAGCAATAAGGCAAGAAGAATTTTAAAAAAGGAATTCTGAATTGAAAAAGAAAAATGAAAATGACCCTATTTATATACAATATGATTCCCAGGGAGAAATGTTTAAATAAATAAATAAAACTCCTAGAACTAATAAAACTGAGACTGGCAATGTTGGAGGTAAAAGATCAACATAAAAATAATCAATCTGTTTCCTTATACTAGCAGTAAACAATTGGAAAGCAAAATAAAAATAAAATTCAATTTATAGTAGGTTCTCCAAAATGAAATACTTGAATAAATCTTTAAAAAGTACACGATTTGCATGCTCAAAATTACAAAATACTAAGGAAATAAGTCAAAGAAGACCTAAATAAATGGAGAAACTTAACTTGATCTTGGCTTAAAAGGATAAATACTGTTAAAAGGGCAATGCCTCTTAAATGTCTCCTAAATTGTAAAATAGATTTGGTGCAATCCCAATAAAAATCCCTGTAGGTAGAGCAAGATGGCAGCAGAGTAGACTTTCTAACTATGCCCCCTCCCCCACAAAACAGCTATTCACACATAGAATGAATTTTGTAAGAGCTTAAGAAACCAGACAAGAGATTACAGTTCCTGGTTTGATCACAATAATAAAAGGTGCATTAAAGAAATCAGAAAAGAAGTTGCCCATGTCACTTCTCCCCCAACTTCAAGTAGCAATATATCCAGCTTGAGGGAAGAAGAGAGAAGTAACTGCAGGCCTTAGCCTTGGAAGCAATACTAGACCCACCTTGATAAAACCCAGAAGCCACCAGAGCCCCCAGACCTCTACTTCTAGGTCAGTGCCTGCAAGTGGAGCTTCTGAATCTTCACTAGCCTGACAGTCAAGAGACTGCCTACGCCACTGCTCCCTCAACCTCAGGCAGGGGAGCACAGAGAAACTTCATCCACTGGAGAGTAGAACAGGGAAGTAAGCACAGGACTTTGCACTGGAGCTCAGACCTGGATCTCCCCTTGTCAAAGTCAACATCTAGAATATCCTACAAACCCAGTACTCAGGTGTCTGGACCATCCCCGGTGCCAGATGGAGACCGAGGCCTCAGTGGGATGGACTTGTATTTTGGTTAACAATACTTCTGGCTGACTGCAGTGGTCTTGGGTCATGGATATACCACAGCATAAAGCAGACCATACCAGCATGGACTTCGGTCTTACTCTGTGCTGTACTGCTCTTGGTACACTGTGAGTTAGGTGTAATCCAGTTTTGCAACATGGTTGACCATAGGATTGTTCACCCCATCTTTCCCACAACCCCAGGCCGCACAAGGAGAGAGTTATTGTCTGTGGCAGAAAGAATAAGGAAATAGATGTAGTAAGTCATCTCAGAATTCTAAGGCCAGTCCCTCTATGGTGAAGCCCAGTGTTGGGCAGAATACTGTGGCATCTAAGCACAGGCTGGTGATAGTGGAAAAGACATTTGGGTTTAACCCCAACCTTAGACAATTATAGACTTGAGCCCCCCTCTAGTGTTGAAATAGCAGCTATGATCACAAACTCAAAAAGTCAGCAGCTTGCTTAGAATTTCTGGAAGGACAGGCACAAACGAAACCAGATTATGAAGACTAGAATAAATATCTAATCTTTCAATACCCAATGTTTTCATATGCCATCAAGCACTAATAATTTTCAGGAAACCATGACCTCACCTAACAAACAAAATAAAGGATCAGAAACACTCAATAGAAAGGATCAGAAGCAATCAATATGTTTGAGCTTCCAAAGAATTTCTAAAATGACTGTTTTAGGGAAACCAATGCACTTTAAGAAAATCCAAAGAGAAAATACGGTACTTGATTAGAGAAATTTAACAGAAAAACTTTAAATAATTTAAAAATAAACAGAAATCCTTAAGCAGAAAAATATAAAAATAAAAACCATTATAGATGGCATCATTAGTGGAATAGATCAAATGGAAAAATGAATCGGTGAGCTTGAAAGCTTGCTATTTGACATGACATATTTAAACAGGTATAAAGAGAAAAATGAATAAAAAGGAATGAATAAAGCACAAATAAACTTTGGGACAGCAGTAAAAGAGAAAATATTTGGATAATTAGAGCTCAAGACAGACTTGAGAATGTTAAAAGGATAGACACATAATAACAGAAAATTTCCCAAACCTAGAGAAGGATATAAATATTCAGGTACAGAAAAGTCAAAAGCTACCAGTCAGATTAAACTTTATTAGGTACCTAAAAATATTATAATCAAGCTTTCAAATGTTAAACCAATAGAGGATATTCAAAGCAGCAGGAGAAAAGAAACAGGTAACATACGAGGATGTTCCAATTCACCTGAAAGCAGAATTTTCAGCAGAAACCTTACAGGACAGGAAGAAATGGGATGAGATATCCACAGTACTGAAGGAAAACAAAACAAAAACAAAAACAACCAACAAAGAACACTCTACCCAGCAAGGATATATTTTAGTAATGAAAGAGTGATAAAGGCCTTCCCAGACAAATTAAAGCCAAAAGCATTTATCACCACCAAATGTAATTAATCTACAAGAAATGCTAAAGTTTTTCAAAGTGAAAAAAAGAGATACTCATGAATAAGAAGAAAATAGCTGAAGGTATAAAACTCAGTGGTAAGAGTAACTGCACAGACAAATTCAGAATCACTTAACAATGTAAACATGCTGTGTAAAACATATCTTTAGTATAAAGGCTAAAAAGATTAAAAAATAATAATTATATTAGTATGTTAAATAAGCAATAAAATGTAAAATGAGACATCAAAAACTAAAAATATGGGAAGGAATAGAGTACAAATATGGTGTTTTTATTAGAATTTCTCCTCTTTTTTGTTTCCTTTTCTATCTTAATTATTAATGTTGTCATTTCAAAATAGCTGGTTCTACTAAAAATGATTTTTAAATCATATGGTAATAACAAGCAAAAACTATAGTACACACACTAAAATAATAATTAATGAATCAAAACACTATCAGAGAAAATCACTTAACCACAAAGGAAGACTTACAGAAGAAGAATTTTAAAAAATAATAAGATCTACAGAAAGGAAAAAAGAAAACTAGTAACAAAGTGACAGTAGTAAGACCTTACTTATTGGTAATTATCTTGAATGTAAATTGATTAAATTCTTCAGCTAAAAGACATAGAATGACTAAATAAATAGAAAAAGACAAACCCTAATATATGCTGCTTACAAGATATTTCACCTCTACACACACATAGACTAAAAGCGAAGGGATACAAATGGAATACAAAAATAAAGGAGGGGTAGTCATATTAGATGCAACAAACTTTAAATTAAAAGCAATAAAAATATACAAGAGAAAAGGAAGGTCATTTGATAATGACAAAGGAGTCTGAATTCAGGAAGAGGAAATAACAATTCTAAATATATATGTTCAACATCAGAGCATGTAAATATATAAAGCAAATATTTTTAGACCCAAAGAAATGTATAGAATCTAATATAATAAGAGGGGACTTTAAAATCCCACTTTTAACAATGGACAGATTATTCAGATAGAAAATCAACAAAGAAACATCAGAGTTAAACTGTACTCTAGACCGAATGGAAATGCCTTCCAAGAGCAGCAGAATACACATTCCTTCTCTGTAGCACATGGAACATTCTCTAGGATAGATGGTATGGTAGGCCACCCATACACACACAAAAAAAAACTCAACAATTTTTTTTTTTTCATGAGTGAGGCTTGTTTAATGACTGGTAAGTAATGGTCATCATGTCCTTCTGTTTATGAAAGCTTTCCCTTTAGGTTTCTTTTCCATCAGTGTCCCACAGCCCACCTTCCATTCTGCTCTTCTTTCACGTCTTTTGTTTTAAAATTGGAAAAAACAAGCCAGCCATAGTGGTTCATGCCTGTAATTCCAGTACTTGGGAGGCTGAGACAGGAGGATATTAGGTTCCCAGCCAGCCTCAGCAACTTGGTGAGGCCCTCTGCAACTTAGTAGACCCTGTTTCACATTAAAATAATAAAATAGGGCTGGGGGTGTAGTTTGTAGGTAGAATGCCCCTAGATTATATCCTCAGTACCACAGAATAAAATAAAATAATAAAATAATAAAATAAAATTGGAAAAGACACATATAAATGGGCTGCAGGAAATGGCACCTGTGTTTTTTCCTCAAGTCCAATATACTTTGCTACAGACCACCTTTTAAAAATATTTACTTAACAAAACTCATACAGAAAAATAAACAAACAAGATGTAAAAGCAGTACCAAGAGGAAAGATTATAGCAATCAATGTTTACATAAAAAAGGCAGAAAGATCACAAAAGTCACATTTTTTTGCACCTGAAGAAACAAGAAAAATGAGATAAACTAAACCCAAAATTGGTAGAAGAAAAGATATAATAAGGATCAGAGCAGAAACAAATTAATTATAGAATAAAAAAGAAATACAAGAAAAAAGTGAACAGTTGTTTTTTTTAAAAAGATAAATAATATTGGCAAATCTTTAGCTAGACCAAAAAGAAAAAAGAATTGAATAGTTAAGAGATGACAAAAGATACATTACAACTGACATTCCAGAAATACAAAGTTCATTAGAGACTATTATGAACAATAATATGCCAACAAATTTGACAACCTAGAAGAAATGGACAAATTACAGGACACGTATAATTTCTAAGATTGAATCATGACTAAATAAAAAGCCTGAGCAACCTAATAATGAATGATGAGATTGTATAAGTAATAAAATTCTCCCATCAAAAAAAAATCTCTGTATCAGATGGCTTCACTGCTGAATTATACTAAACATTTTAAGGAAAACTAATACCAGTTCTTCTCAAATTATTACAAAATATTGAATAGGAGATAATTCTCCTAAATGCATATTATGAAGTCAGCATTAACCTGATACCAAAATCAAACAAGAACAGAACAAATAAGGAAAACCAATGGCCAATATCCCTGATGAACATAGATACAAACATCCTCAACAAAGCAAAACATAACAAATAGCACAATAAAAACACTATTCACCATGATGAAGTGGAATTCATCCCAGGAATGCAAAGATGGTTTAATATGCAAATCAGTAAACATGACACACTATGCCAATTAAATAATAAAAATCAGATAAACATCTGATATGGGAGCAACATACTAGGAAACAAGTCTATATAACAAGTCTACAGCTAAATTATACTGAATGGGGAAAAGCTGAAAGTGGAATAAAATAATGATGCTTACTTTCACTTTTATCCAACAAAGTACTGCAAGTCCTAGCCAGAGCAATCAGGCAAGAGAAAGAGATGAAGGACATCCAAATTGGAAAGGAGAAAGTCCAATTTTCACTGTTTGCAGATGACATGATCTTATATATAGACAATCCCAAACATTCCACCAAAAAACTATCAGAACTAATACACAAAATTAGCAAAGTTGCAGGATACAAAATCAGCACAAAAAGTCAACAGCATTTCTATATGCCAACAGCAAATTATATGAAATATAAACAAAGAAAGCAACTCCATTTATAATAGCTGCCAAAAATTAAAATACACAGTGATAAATTTAGCTGAAGAAGTGAAATATCTCTACAAAGAAAACAATAAAACATTGATGAAAGAATTTGAAGAGGGCACAAAAAAATGGAGAGAAACATCAATATTACACAAAGTGATCTACCAATTAAATGCAATTTGTATCAAAATACTAGTGACATCCTTTATAAAACTGGAAAAAATCCTGAAATATGTATTAAATAAAAGATAGCCAAAGACATCCTGAACAAAAACAATAGAGCAAGGGGCATTATACTACTTGACTTCAAAATATACTACAAAGCAGTAATAATCAAAACATTGTGGTCTTGGCATAATAACAGACACATAGACTGGTGGAACAAAGGAAAGAATATAGAAGTAAACTCACACATCTGTAGCAAATTAATCTTTGACAGAGATGCAGAGAATATGCATTGGAGAAAGAACAATCTCTTTAATAAATATTGCTGGGAAATTGAATATTCACGTGCAAAATGAAACTAGATCCCCTCTCTTATTATATAAAAAATCAACTGAAAGTAGATTAAAAACTTAAATGTAAGACATAAAACTATGAAAAAATAGAAGAGAACCTTAGGAAAATGCTTCAGGACATTGAAATGGGCAAAGATTTGGAAGGACAAGACCCCCAAAGCATAAGCAACAACAGCAAAATAGACAAATGGGATTATGTTAAGCTAAAAGAATTGATTACACAGTAAAGAAAACAACAGAATGTATAGACAAACTACAGAATACTAGATACTATATTTTCAAAGAATACATCTGACAAGGGGTTAATATACAGAATATCTAAGAAACTCAGCTCAATAACAAAATCAACTAAAGAGCTTGCACAAAACCGGGCGTGGTGGCGCACGCTTGTAATCCCAGTACTTTGGGAGGCAGAGACCGGAGGATCTGGGTTCGCGGCCAGCCTCAGCTCTCTCTCTCTCTCTGTCTCTCTGTCTCTCTCTGTCTCTCTCTCTCTCTCTGTCTACCTAGTGAGGCCCTCCGCAACTACGTGAGACCCGGTTTCAAAATAAAGTATAAAAAATAGGGCCAGGGGTGTAGCGCGGAGGTAGAACACCCCTGGGTTCAATCCCTGGTACTGCAAAAAAAAAAAAAGAGCTTGCACAAATAATCTGACTAAAAATGGGCGGTAGATCTTACCAGACACTTTTTTTTTTTTCAAAAAAGATGTGCAAATGGCCAGCAGGCATATGAAAAAAGGCTCAACATCACTAATCACCAAGGAAATGTTAAAATCACAATGAGATATCACTTTACTCAGTCAGAATTATCAAAAAGAAAAATGATCCCAGTAGTTGAGAGGCTGAAGCAAGAGAATCACAGGTTCAAAGACAGCCTCAGCAACTTAGTGAGACTCCCAGCAATCTGGTGAGACCCTATTTCAAAGTAAAAAATAAAAATGGCCGGAGGTGTAGCTTGGAGGTAGATTGTCCCTGGGTTAAATTTCCAGTACCAAAAAATAAAAAAAGAGAAGAGAAAAGGAAAGGAAAGGAAAGGAAAGGAAAGGGAAAAGAAAAGAAAAAGGAAAAGAAAAGGAAAAGGAAAAGGAAAAGAAAAGAAAAGAAAAGAAAAGAAAAGAAAAGAAAAGAAAAGAAAAGAAAAGAAAAGAAATAGCAAGGTCTGGAAAGGATGTGGAGAGAAAGGAAAACTTATACAATGTGGGTAGGAGTATAAAGTAGTATAGCCATTATGGAAAATGGAATGGAGGTTCCTCAAGAAATTTCAAATAGAACTAGCACATGATCCAGCAATTCCACTAATGACTATATATCCAAAGGAAATGAACTGAGTATGTGAAGAAACATCTGCATTCCCATGTTTATTGTTAAACTATTCATATTAGCCAAGAAATGGAAACAACTTAAGTTGCCTACCTCATAGATGTTGAGGTTACAATAGTAGTTGCCCAGGCTAGGAGAGAAGGGAGCAGAGGGGGATGAATAAAGGTTGGTCATCAGGTGTTAAATTACAGTAAATAAGAGAAATAAGTTCTGGTATTGTATTGCAAAGTAGGATAAGTATAGATAATAATGTACTGTGTATTTCTAAAAAGCTGCAAGAAAATATTTTTAATATCTTATAAAAAAGATAAATATTTGAATATACTTGAATATGATAACTATTTGAATGTAATGTAAAACTGAAGACTTTGAGATGTGCTTACATTTATTTATCACATAAAAGTGATAAATATTTGAATATCACATAAAAGTGACATTTGAGGAGCTAGGTATGCTTACCCTGTTTGAGTATTAAACAATGTGCGCATGTATCAAAACATCACATGGTACTCCATAAATAGGTACAATTTATTGTGTGTCAATTAAAAATAGAATTAAGTAAAACTTGGAAGCAACCAATATGTCCTTCAGCAGGTGAATGGATCAACACACTGTGATAAATCCAGGTAGTAAACTACTGTTAGGGAAAATAAGTTGTCAAACCAGGAAAAGGAAACTTAAATGAATATTAACTGAAAGAAGCCAATCTGAAATAGATGCTTAATACATGGTTCCAACTAGATCACATTCTAAAAAATACACGATTATGGAGACAGTAAAAATATTGTTGGTTGCTCTGAGCTGGGACAAGGGAGGGATAAATAAGGAGAGATGAATTAGCAGAGCCTAGAGGATTTTTAGGGCAATGAAAATATTTTATACTATACTATAGTAGTGAAACATGTCATTATACATTTGTCCAAATCTACACAATGTACAACAAGAGTAAATCCTCAGGTAAACTATGGACTTTGGTGATAATGATGTGTAGAAGCTGATTGACTATTTGTAGCACATACTCCAATTGGGGGAGGTTTATATTGGGGGAAATTGCATGTGTAAGGCTAGAAGATATATGGGAAATCTCTATACCTTTCAGATTTTTTGTGAATCTGGAACTATTCTTAAAAAAAATCAGGTGTTAAAAAAGCAAAAGAGAAAAGCATGATAAACATGTAAGTTGGAATTTTTTTTCTTAAATTCTCCTAAAACTCTTGCCTATTGTGAAAAAATTAGGAAATATGGAAAACATTCAGAGATGTTGTCACACATCT
The DNA here is from genome assembly GCA_004027185.1 of Glis glis. Taxonomy (NCBI): domain Eukaryota; kingdom Metazoa; phylum Chordata; class Mammalia; order Rodentia; family Gliridae; genus Glis; species Glis glis. The sequence continues at coordinate 10,618 of PVJS01004852.1, read as the reverse complement.
TTTATGGCTATGTATCTGGAGTCAGTAATATTTTTTAATAACTAAGTGCTCACTCATGCTTCATCCTCTCATTTATCTTAAGCCAAAATTATTATTTATCATCATCCTATTTTGTCTTGCTTATGCAATTTCTAATTTTGTCTTTCATTTATAGATATTTCTTTACAAAACCATGGAAGCCACAACCAATAAGGAGAATGATTTGATGGTAACATAGGACTAATTACTTTTGGCACTTGGCTTAGCAGGAAGCAAAATCCCCATCCCCATCTCATTCAGAGTACCAAGAAGTTCTTTTTAGAATACATATAACTTTACTTCATATTGTCCTGAAAATATAAAATAAGTGTGTGTCAAGGATTTAATGAATGAAGGAAGGAATTAGTAACTTGGTAAGACAAGTCCAAAGTGAATTGGAAAGTGCACAAGTATTTATAGAAGAAAGAGGGGATGTTTCAATTAGGTTGTTAATTTAAAAACAAAACTGGTTATTGTTCTATAAGACATTAGAACTGTAATTTTGCTGATAGTCATTTGATTCTTTGCCAAATAAAATTCATGTGGAAAGCTATGAGAGAAAAATAATTCCATTGCTGTAGGAAAAAATATTTGTATATTTATTCACATTTCTCCTTCAGAATTATGGAGTATATTAATGAATATATGAATTAATTAGTATATTAATGAGAAACCAAATTAAGGTGCATGCACTTAGAGGCATCAAGTACCACTGCATGATCCTCAAAGAATAAATAGTGATCTCTTTGGCCTATTTCTAATTTGTAGATACATTTTATTATTAAGACTATATTTATAAGTTAAGTACTGAAGAGGTTCATTATGATTACAGATCTATTTTTAAAATACACTGGTAATTATTAGTATGCAATGTATTTGTAACAAGTATAAAATGCCTTCACAACTCCTTTGGTAGAAAAATATCACTTTCTTTGATTTTCCCTTCATCAAATTAGCTCTGGAATAGCTTCTGCCCACCAAGTGGTTGGGGAATTTAGTCATTATCTTTTTTACCATAACTCTTCTATTGCATGACCACATGGTCCATTTAAAGACTCACTATTCAGTCTCTCTGTACCACATCCATAGGTTTTTCTTGCAAAGGTTTCTAGTGTCTAGCATCTAACAGCTAGGTTCACATTTAGTCATCACTGTGTAAATGATATTAATTACATAATTGACTGAGCCTTAATTCCTATGATTGGAGCAACTGGCAGCAGTGTTCCTTCCCCTAGTCTTTGGAAAACATCTTTCCTGTAGGGCCATTCCCCACAGGTGCACTGTCTTTGACTTATGTCTGTCCTGCTTCTCTGTGGCAGTTATAGCTCCATTTCTTGATAGAACAAAATGAAAACCAAATCCAAACTAAGCAAAAAAAAATTAAACTAAAGCCATTTGAGGAGGTTTTCCTCATTCCATTTAGTTAGTTCCAGGATGCATATGTGTTTATGTGTAGTTGGGGCATATAGGAAGGTTGATAATAATATAAGTGGCGGGTACACAGCAAACTGAAAGAAGTCGGTGCTTCAGGACTCCACTTTTCCAAAAGTATCATCCAAATCCCTGGGAAGATCCCAGCAGTTTGTTCACCTGGAGGTTCTATGTTTTGCAAAAATTATGGAAATGAAGGAATGGAACCAAAATTGGTAAAGCTACTATCTCTTTTTTCCCCCTCTGAATTTCTAAGCAAATTATCCTATGTGGGATATGAGGGAGTTAGGACAGTTGGTAGGTAGAGCCACAGTGGAGTAGGAGGGAATATTTTAGCGGTTTCAGTAAGGAGAGCTGTTTGACAGAGTAGTGAGTATTTATTGATTTTCAGTTATTTCATGTATACTGGTAGCAAAACTTCACATGAACATAAGCAGCATAATTGTAAAACTAAAACTTTTCTAAGTTACCAACAATAAAAAGTAATTTTGAACAACCTTGCTAGATAAATGAGTGAATTACCCTTAGTCTATCAATTATAATATCATACAATTATTGTTATATTAAATAAATAGATAGCATGCAACCATTTTTAGATTATTTTCCATATTTTTTAAATTTGTCACTTGTCATTTCTTATTCTAAGTAAATGTTCATTTTCTACTTTATTTACTTTCATTTTTTTCTGATACTGGGGATTGAACCCAGGGGTGCCCTATCACTGAGCTACAGGGTTTCACTAAGTTACTGAGACTGGTCTGGAATGTGAGCTCCTCCTGCTGCAACCTCCCAAGGAGTTGGGATTACAGACATGTGCCAAAATGCTCAGCCTTCAACTTCATTTAGAATTCATAATTTTGTACTCTTTTCCTTAAAAGGAGGCTGCAAAAACAACTCTCAGGCCCCACAAAATCTGAATCAAGCCCTTAATACTCTGGATCAACCTGGGCTGTCCTTGGTGTAGAGTCTGGAGGGTGTTTGGTGGGTGGAAATTGCCTATTTGTTCTTTTGAATCTTTTACAGCACTGATTAAGAAATGGACATTACCATTTAAATAGATTATTCTGTTCCATATTATGTTTATGTTGTCACTAACCGATGTTGATGAGATATTCAAGCTGTTTAAAAATGCACAGTATACTAGATACTATCACTCATACTAAGGATTTTTAGATTTTCTTTTATTTCTACAAAATAAAGAACAGATAATGTGCTTGTATTTTGTGTACATGAGCTCAAAGCAATATGTGTATATATTTTATTACTTCTATCTGTTCTCAGAAAAAAATTGCCACAATCAACAAAAAACAATTCACATGTGCCCAGGTTGTGAATTAAAATTGCATCAAGTAAATCTGCAGAATTTCATCTCCTTTGTCTACAGCTCCATGAATGAAAAATTTGCAAGGCAAAGATATAGTGTGACACATAGCAGGTACAATTATAATGTATAGCTGGTGCTGCCAGCTTATTTTATTACAGTGCTAAAATTATAACTCCTAATGATGCAATCCCTAGAGTTTATTTTTGAAGTTTATTTTTAATTGTCAGTGCTGCCTAGACCAGTAACTAAAAAAATTTTTATACTGTATTTTCTAATAATCATCCTTCCTGCATAAGATGGGCAATTCTCTCTGAAATTCCACATAAGATATCCATGAAGACTGACAAAGTATAACAACACTCAATTATAAGAACATATAAAACTAAGAGCAGCAGCAATCTAATTTTAGAAGAATTTGCACTAATTATGTGGCCTGCAAAGTGGAAAATGGGAATTACTTTGAAAGTTAAAAGCTGGAAAAATTTACAACTGGAAAGTAAATGGGCCATTTGTATGAAAAATGCCTCAAAGACATTGTCCTACCCATTTCCTTCTTGCTGGTATAGAAATCCAGAGTCTGTATATTCAGAAAAATTGTACAGGTTTCTCTATGTTATATTGACTTCAATTTAATGGGTGACAGGACTGCGTCCCCAATCTTCTACCCTTAGCTTCCCCCCGACATAAATATACACACTATGACGTTGTTTTGTATTTCTTCATTCATATATTGCATAACCTCAATACAAAGAATAAATACCTTAGCACTAGGAGGGATAACAGTGTCACATGGCATCTTAGGAGGTGTTGCAGAAGTCCAATGGGCTGGACAATTATGTCCCTTCAAAATTTATATGTTCAAGTTCTAACCTCCAATGCAATAGTATTAGGAAGTTGGGCCTTTTGGAGGTAATTAGTTTATGAGGGTGGATTCCTCGTGAATGGGATTATTACCTTTATATAAAAAAAAGACCCCAGAGAGCTAAATCTCCCTCTTTAAGTAATGTGATCATATGGTGGTACACTGAGAAGGTGGCAGTCTGCCACCTAGAAAAGGGTGCCCTGATCTTGGATTTCCAGTCTCCAAAACTATGAGAAATAAATTTATGTTGCTTATATGGTACCCAGTCTATGGGTATTTTGTTATATCAGCACCAACTGGCTAAGACACCTTTTATAAGCAATAAAAAAGAAAAAGAATGAAAGGTACCACCTCTTGTAAAATGTAGCCTCTTGTATTTCATCATTTAGGAGCATCTTGAAGAAGCGAATAGGGCAAGCGAGGTTGACATTGCCTCCCAGAGGATCAACAGGAGGTGTCTGCAAAACACTAAATGTGGAGACTAGGCTGAGACCTTACTCAACTCTATAGGAACCAACCAAAGGGATCGGTTTTATTATCCCTCCATTGTGGTGTATCTAGGAATTTGTGTTCATATTGGACATTCAGCCATCTGAGCTGTTGATATAGGAATTAAAGCTATGCAATAAAATTTCTTGAATGCAATTTTCCTTGCTCGGTCCTTGGGATTGTTCTGTCATTGTGCTCACTGTCTGCTTCCTGCTCAGCCCTCCGTCTGGTATCTAGGAGAACTAGTCAAATGGTCAGGGTCAAGTGCAAGCCACTCAGCCTTAACTCTGGGAAACAATGAGTCTGGAGAACTCTCTCTCTCTCTCTCTCTCTCTTTTCCCATTGAGTATGAGTCAAGAACAAATGACTTACATAGGGCCTACAAAAATATTTTCTTCTAAAAGAAAAAATATAAAATAATCTTGAAGATGTAGATGCCTACCTTCACAAATCATTTAATGCGTGAACAGAATAAATTATTTTTTACAGAATAAATTATTTTAGAAATATATTGGCCATAGTATTGGTTAGAGTAAAGCCTTAGCTGCTGTATCTAGGAATATTTAGTATATAATAATTTAAAAGAGGTAGAGGTTTCTTTTATTTTATTTTTGCAGTACCAGGAATTGAACCCAGGAGTATTCTACCTCTGGGCTACACCCTCAGCCCTATTTTTTTTCTTTATTTTGAAACAGGGTCTCACCCAGTTGCGGAGGGCCTCACTAAGTAGCTGAGACTGGCCACAAACCCAGATCCTCCTGTCTCAGCCTCCCAAGTACTGGGATTACAAGCGTGTGCCACCATGCCCAGCTAGAGGTTTCTTTTTCATGTAATAGTCCAGGCAACCTAGAGGGGCAGTTGCATCTCTGCCATGACTTTGCTTGTGTGTGTGTGGGGGGGGGGGTACTGAGGGTTGAACCCAAGGGCATTCTACCTCAGGGCTATACCCTCAGACACTTTTTACTTTTTATTTTGAAACAGGGTCTCCTAAATTGCTGAAGCTGGACTTGAACCTGTGATCCTCCTGTCTCAGCTTCCCAAGTACTGGGATTACAGGCATGCGCCACTGCAGCAGCTTCCACGAGGATTTTAGGAGACCAAGTTTCTACCCTCTTGGCACTCTGCCATCATTATCTTATCTCCATGGTTGAAACTCATTCTCATGTTCACACTGCAGACTGCAGGTAGATGAAAAGGATACAGTAAAGGAAAAGCAGATTATGTAGAATTTAGAATTTACAGGAGTAGAAACTACTACTTCTTCTAATCTTTTTAGCTAGAATTAAATAATACATTTTAGTCAAGGGAAATGTAGTCTTTGCCTGGGCAGCCATTTGTTATAGAGAAAATAAGAATATATTTTGGGGGGACAACGCAGTTTGTCCTTTCAGGATATAAGACAGTATAGATTCCAGGAACTATGGGTAGAAACTGCAAGGACCAGTCAGGCTGATATGAAGGTCTAAATGAAAGAGCTGAAGTAAGGAATAAATTCTGGTAAACCTGAAGAACAAGGCTAACACTGGAAAACTGAACCAGTAAAACAAAAGACAAAATATAGACAAGAGAAGATGTCAAAAATGATGATAAAATTAAGTGACATAGATTGATGGAGAATGAAGATGAAATAATTCAGAATCGCATATATAGATGCTCTAAGAGGAAAAGCAAAACAGAAACAACAAATTATTTTTTAATTTGCTAAGCTTGAAAGTAGGCCAATTTTACAGCTTATATATCCAGGTAAAATTGATAAAAAGAGGTCAAAGTTAGGTGTAAATATATATATGAGCATTCTGAAAAAAAACTCACAGAAGAGATCAGTGGCAATAGAAAATAATCTGGCTGGTAGCTGCAACACTGAATTCTGTAAGATATAAAACGAGTTTAGAGAGTTAAAGTTTATAATCAAGGAATTTTTTTTCTAAGACAAGCTGCAATTCACATACATAAAAGACTACAAGTTAAATGTATGTGAACTTCCTATAAACAGCTTCTTCTTAAAGATGAACCTGGAGTAAAACAAAATAAAGAATGCATAAGTATGTAAAACTTCATTCAACTTTCTTTTCTAAATTCTCTAATTTATCATCAAGTCTTTTTTTATTTGTTTTGTTTCCATTGACTAATTTTTCCACATATTGCAACAACCTTTAGTAAACTATTGCTATTAATTTTTGCTGCTGAATCCAGGCGTGGTGGCACATGCTTATAATCCCAGTACTTGGGAGGCTGAGACAGGAGGATCCAGGTTCGCAGTCAGCCTCATCTACTTAGTGAGGCCGTCTGCAATTTAGTGAGACCCTGTTTCAAAATAAAAAATAAAAAATAGAGCTGGGGGTGTAGCTTGGAGGTAGAATGCCCCTGGGTTCAATCCCCAGTTCCGCAAAAGTAAATAACTAATTTTGTTGCTGTGTTACAATATCACTACAGATTTAGCAGCTTAAAACAATATGTACCTTTTAATTCACAGTATTTGTGGGTCAAGAATCCTTGCACAGCTCTGCTGGGTCTTCTGGTTGAGATTTTCATTAAAGCTAAGAAGAAGCATCTGGGACTCTTATTCCATCCAAAACTTGACGGGAGAAAGATCTGCTCTGAGCTCACTGGTTCTTGGCACAGTCAGCTCTTGGCTGCCATTTGCCTCATGCCACGTGGACCTTTCCAATATGGTCACACACCTCTTCCGAGCCAGCAAGGGAAAATGTCTTCTACCAAGAGGAGTCGCAATGTCATGAAATGTTATCACAGAAGTGGCATCCCATCACTTCTGCCTGAATTCTCTTGGTTAAAAGCAAGTTACCTACTCTCAGGAAGGGAGTATTACAAGATGTTGGGATCTTTGGGGCCACTTTAGATTCAGTCTCCTGAGCTGCTCAGAACATAATCGACCATATCAACAAATGTATCTGCTAATTCTTTAGGTCAATTTCTTTCTCAGGAAATCTTTCTTTGGAAAAATTTCCCCTTTATCTTCTATGTTGGTTCTTCCCTCAAATCAAGTCTACTTTTGTTGTTGGTTTTTTTTTTACTTATCTTCCTTTCAGTCGGGTATATTCTCTAATGCTGGGAAATTCAAATTTTGTGATTTTGTGAGAATAGTTATATTTTTATTTTACCATAATATTTGATTAATAAGTTGGGTATGCATAAAAAATAGGCTTAAAATCATTGTCCTCAAATTATTGGTGGTGTTGCTCTATTACATTTTAATTCCCAGTGTTGACTTCCAGTGTTGAAGTATAAATAAACAGGAATTTTTACACATTATAGTAATGTTAATCTTTCTAGAGAATATTCATGTTCCACATTTTTTGGAAGCCTTTTAGAAGGAAATAATTTGGTTAACACGACTGTCATGTTGGTCTTATTTAAAATAATCAAAATGTGAAAATAGCTGTAATTCTGAATTAGAGAAAATGCATTTACTAACTAATCAAATAATTAAGTGTGTAAGCACATACATAAGCATCCACTAATTACATTTTTTAAAAAATATTGTTCATTGAAAAATAGGAATCAGTGGGGCGTGGTGGCGCACGCTTGTAATCCCAGTACTTTGGGAGGCGGAGACCGGAGGATCCGGGTTCACGGCCAGCCTCAGCTCTCTCTCTCCCTGTCTCTCTCTCTCTCTCTCTCTCTCTCCTTAGTGAGGGCCCTCGCAACTTCGTGAGACCCGGTTTCAAAATAAAGTATAAAAAATAGGGCCGGGAGTGTAGCACGGAGGTAGAACGCCCCTGGGTTCAATCCCCGGTACCGAAAAACAAAAGAAAAATAGGAATCAATAAGGTACATTTAAAAATCTATGAGTAAGTATTCATAGAGTGAATAAGAAGGAAATCATGAAGATGTCAACGGTATTAATCACCAGATAGCTGATTTTGCATAGACTTTACCTTCTTCTTTTTAGTTTGTAAACCTTCTAGAGTCTTCTGAAAGAGAATGATCATAAAAGAGGTTAAATCATGTGGTCAGTTAGGGATAATTCAATGTTGTACTATCCTAAGTCTAGGGACACCTCTCTCTGGGGTAGAGTTTTGCCCTCTCTTCCACCAGAAGACACTTAACAATGTCTGGAGGCATTTTTGACCCTCTTACTTGGAGGACCACTAGGAGCATCCGGGGGGAAGGCCAAGAATGCTGCTCAACTTGCTGAGATGCAGGAACAAGGAATTCCCCTCCCCTTCCCAACAAGGGATGATCTGCCTCGAGATGCCAGTAGAGCCTCCGCTGAAAAGCCTGCTCTAGGGGTATGAAGGAGCATGGGTGAAAGGTCTGACCCAGGTGATCTATGTGAATCATACTTGAAAATGTGGGAGACGCTCACATTTTCACTGTTCTTTCCACCATTTAGAAAGCAGCAGTGTGTCAGAGGCCATGGCTTAGCCGGGTGTGGTGGCGCATGCCTATAATCCCAGTACTTGGGAGGCTGAGACAGGAGGATTGCAGGTTTGAGGGCAGCCTCAGCAAGTAGTGAGACTCTCATCAACCTAGGGAGACCCTGTTTCAAAGTAAAATTAAATAGGGCTGGGGGGTGTAACTCAGAGGTAGAATGCCCCTGGGTTCAATCCCCAGTACCAAAAATCAAAACAAAACAACAACAAAAAAAGCCAAGAACAACAACAACAAAAAGAAATCATGGTTGTACAGTGTTCATTTACCTCTGCTCCAGGACATATTCCCCATTGACAGAGTAAGCACCCAGATTCTGGGGCAGTTTAGAAAAGACAAAAAGCCTTGGAATGGAAATATTCAAACATTCTGTGAATCGTGGAAGTAGGAATTGTTAAGTAATTAATTGAAAAAGAAAACTGAAACCTCGATATAGTCAGAAAACTCTACCCTGAGTTAATATTTTCAATTAAAAGTGCTCAATTATTTTTATTGATTTTTTTAAATTAGCAGTTCTAAAGGAAGAGATGTTCATAGAAACAAGTCACGCTCTTAAGGCCTGAACTGCAAAAAACATTGTTTAAAATAATTTTTGTGACACAAGTTCATGTCAGTTGAAAATATTTGTCAGCTAAACTTAATAGTTGACTCAAAACACTGATTTGTTAGGAGGAAAAAACAAATTTTAATTCCAGATTGCCCAGAACTTATTGACTATAAATTTTTACTACATCATTATCTAATTTTAAAAAGTTTAAGGTCTCAATCTCATACAAGACATGTCCTAGTATTATAAAAGAGTATGTGAATATTTGCTTTATTTTAAACACAATATTTGAGAAAATTCAAGAACAAATAAAATAAATGATAAATATGGGATAGTGTTTTATAACCTTGTCATAATTATTATAGGTTCTCCTTCATTTTTTCTTCAAAAATCAAAATTTTTACATAACAAAATAATTACTGAAATATTGGGTTTTATATTAAAACTCTGGCATTATATATTTGTCTTTAGACAGATAGTGTTAAAGATAGAGGCAGAGACAGAGATAAATATATAGATGGTTGCACTGCATTTAAAATAACAGGTATTTTACAGTTTTTTTTAATTAATGTGTGTCTTGAACAATGAATACATGCCAAGATGTGAAACCTTAACATGAAGTCAATGAGACCCTTCTACCACATTTGCTGTGCCAGGCTTTTGCATCTTCCCTGGAGAACCATCTTTAGTTTGCTCCTAGTCTCTCAGGGACCTCCTCTGAGCCGATTTTACTTCCATGGCCAACTCCTATGTCCCTTTATTTTGTGATTCACCCTTTACGACAAATCATACTGTATTATGATTCACTCCCTCCCAGCCCTTTATCCCTGCTTAGTGATTCTAATAAGTGAAAAATAAGCCACAAGCCATTGTGACATTTATAGTGAATACTTTTTTAAATACTAGTTTAATATTTACCATTTCATCTGCAGTTTTATCACACAATCAACACTGAACAATGATATCCTAGCACCCTACCTTTATTTTTGTTCTCCACCAGGAATTGGTTATTTCCCAATGTATGTTAGGATTGGTGGCTCATAACCTCTTATTATGTCTTAGAAATAATATCTTTAAGGTTTCTGATTTAGTTATTCATGTCAATTTTGTGATAATGAACATTTCTTTTGCTTTCCTTTTTACACTTGCACTCCAATTGGGTCTATTTCTAGTGTTCCTGGGAAACACCAATCCAATTAAGCTCTGGAGTGTATTATGAAGGTTAAGGATTACTTTTTATGTATGGATTATCAGTAGGATCAATTGACAATAAAATTGATGTGTTTGTTAGCATTTTGTTGCTGTGACCAAAACTACCAACATGAACGTCTTAGAAGAGAAAAAGTTTATTTTGGATCGGTGTTTCACAGGATTCAGTGCATGGTCACCTGGCTCAAGCCAGAAAGCAAAGAGAGAAAGAGAAAAACAGAGAGAGAGAGAGAGAGAGAGAGAGAAGGAGAGAGAATTGAGAAGAGAAGAGAAGAGAAGAGAAGAGAAGAGGAGAAGAGAAGAGAAGAGAAGAGAAGAGAAGAGAAGAGAAGAGAAGAGAAGAGGA
>PVJS01004851.1:42300-67098 GCA_004027185.1 Glis glis | reverse complement strand
GATGCGCTTTCCTCGGAACGAGTCGCACACACTCTACGTGGCTTCTCCCTCTTTATCTAAGTCTGCACCTATCAGAATCCTGCTGCCTACATTCAGGGCAGGGCTTTCTCTTTAATCTGCTGTTACACACCCAAAATCACATAATCTTGGGTGTGTCATGATCAGGTCAAGTTGACAACTTAGATTAACTATCACAGTTCCCCATAGGGCAGTTTCTCAGCCTTGGCACTGTTGACATCTGGCTGTGCTCTGGAGGATGTGGGTAGCAGCCCTGACCTCCACCACTGGATGCACACAGCACTGCCCATCCAGTCCTGACAACCAAAAATGTTCCGAGACATGCAGCATGTCTGGGGGGCGGGGGCAGAGTCCTCTCAGCGGAGAGCCCCTGGTCTAATAGAAGGCAGGAGGCCCATGTGTTGCAGGAGCCACACTGGTCTCAGGTTGGTTCTGCTATTGACCCTTCTCATGCAATGGGGCCACACATACAATTTCCTTAAGGTTCAGTTGCTCCCATCTGTAACATAGGGATAATCTTCATCTTGCAGCAATGTTGTAAAGATGGGTTCTGACCCAGAAAATGGGGATTCTAACTTAAGGCACCCAAAGGTGAAAAGAATTATCCACAGGTCTTCGAAAGCATCTGGGATTCATCTAATAATAAGCCCATAAAGGCCACTTCCTTGATTCTGCCACCCAAGCCTGAGCAGCCATTGTGAATTCTGTTCATGACCTTGACCATCTCCACCACTTGGCAGGTCCTTTGCACTGGTCCCCAACTCCCCAGGAGGAGGGAGAGAGCAGAGGGAGGAGGGAACCCCCTGACCCTCACAAGCAAGTCATCGGGATGTGGTCACCCTCCAGGAGCAGCGCACTGACTCACTCGCCTCTCCCAAGCTCTTCAAGAGGTGCTTAGCCACAGCCCTTGGGGTGAGCCTGTAGCAGTAACTCTCCGTAAACATAGGGTTCGGCTCAGGGTAATAATACCCTACAAGCACGTGCTGAAGAAATAAAAGACACGGCAGTGAAGATGCACTCTCCCAGTGTTAAATAATCAGCCTTGCAGCACAGCCTGTTTAGGAGTTTGACTTTTCTAGAGGGGGCACCTGGGGGCAGGGCTTTTCTTAATAGGTTAAAAGCTATATACCACACGGGCAACCCTGGATTGACACAAGCCATAAGAAAGACACAGCTGGTCCTGATAACAGCTTTAACTCACCTGGATGGATCATGCAGTGGCCAGGTGCAGTTATGAGAGATTTACCGGTTGACTCCACACAATAACCTTATGAAATTGGCACTATCATACAATTGTAGATGTGGAAACTGAGGCACAGAGAGGCTGAGGTCCATAGCTGCTCAGCGGGCAAGCTAGGAGTCAAAGCCTAGGAGAAACGGGGCCCTGAGCATTCAAGCTGCGGTCCCTGCCCTGAGTGCACAGAACAGACCGCTCAGGATAACCAGGTGCCCCAAAAGAAGCTCCGTGGGGCAGTGGAAAGTATATGAGCTTCCACGTCAGGTCAGCCTGGGTGGGAATCCTGACACCTCCAGCTGTGTGATGCTGGGTGAGCCACTTAATTTCCTAAAGCCTTAGCTTCTTCAACTGTAAAAATGTGAACACAAGTCACACAATTATTGTAAGGAAAAGGTGAGAGAGAATGTACCATAAAACACTCACACGGTGCCAGGCCCTGGGCATCCTCAGTGGATGCTCACTCTCACCCCTCGCCGTCACTCTTTGTTAAAGATCTTGTCACTGACACCTCCCCAGAGAAGCCTGTCTCTCATGTCAGAAGGCATCCCCCCCCATCCAGCTATTTTGTAGAAGATGGATGGACATCCCCAACTGCCCCACTTCAGGCTGGCTGACACATATAATACAGGGGCTTGTTATTCTCTGCATTCATTCAGGCCCCATGACCTTCTTTCAGCCCTCATTTGAGCCCTACCATGTGCCAGAATGTTCTAAGCTGTAGGACATTTGAGCCCTACCATGTGCCAGAATGTTCTAAACTGTAGGACACCCTAGTGAACAAAACCAAGATGGGTCACTGCGCTTGCAGAGCATATGTTCAAGACCTAACCACTAGTGACTGTCTCCAGGGTCATATTTACCTGGGTTCTTCTGGTCATATGGCATGATTTGAAGGGACTTGATATATTAGTCAGCTTTTTGTCACTTTAACAAAATATCTGAGATAATTGACTTATAAAAAGAAAAGGTTTATTTATAGCTTCCAGTCTATGATCAACTGGCCCCATATCTTTCGGCCTCTGACAGGGCATCACATCATAGCAGGAGTGCATTGCACAACAAAACCACCCACATCATGAGCCAGGGGGCAAAGGGGAGGAAGAAGGGCTGGGGTCCTGCAGTCCCCCTCGATGGTACAGCTCCAAAGACCTAATGTGATAGTTAATCTAGGTTGTCAACTTGACCTGATCATGACACACCCAAGATTATGTGATTTTGGGTGTGTAACAGCAGATTAAAGAGAAAGCCCTGACCTGAATGTAGGCAGCAGGATTCTGATAGGTGCGGACTTAGATAAAGAGGGTGAAGCCGCGTAGAGTGCGTGCGACTCTTTCCGAGGAAAACGCATCTGCTCTCGCCTGAGATCGTCGGCCGCCAGCTTTGCCTTTCTCTGAAGAGCTTCTTGATCTTCTCAGCCTCCAGCTCTTAGAACTGAAACTTCACCATCGTTTCTCCAAAGAGTTTCCTGATCTTCACGTCTTGGACTGGGACTGAATTAGTGGTTGCTCCGATCCTAAGACTCCAGCTCTTATACCGTTCGACCAGCTACTGGTTCCTCTGACTCTCCACGTGCAGTCAGAACCTGGGACTACATTGCTTCAAACTGTAAGCCCATCTGATAAATCCCTTTTTCAAATATACTCATTCTGTGAATTCTGTTAATCTAGAGAACCCTCTCCAATACACCTAAGGACCTCCCATTAGGCCCCACCTCTATTGACCAAGTGTTTAACACATGAGCCTTTGGAGGACATTTAACAAACTATAGGACTTAATAACCACCCTCCAAGAGCCATTCCCTTAGCTTAGGGATGGCATTCTAATTCCTTGCCTCAAGGTAAGCCCTCATCTGTCATTAACACAGGGGAGTGAATTCATTTATCCAGAGATGCAGCACCACCCCCTGTCTCCCCAGTCTCCCCATCCTCCATCACATCAGATTCCAAGTCAGTCTAGGGCTTCTATGAGCCCTGCAATGTGGCTCCTGCATGGTGAGGTGCCGGATTCCCTATTGCTATCACTTAAAGTGGAGGTGGGGGTCAGGCAAGGTACAGAAACCAGAACCTTCTGCATCTCTACTCTGAAATCAGTCCAGGGCTCTTCACTCCTGTACCTCTCAGTCTCACTCCTCTCACTGCCTGAGACCCTTGGAGAGGCAGTGTCCTATGAAGCAGACACTAAGTTTAAGAAACCAGTCCTCTTGCCCTGCTGTCCCGGGTATCATGGACACAGAGAAGAGTCGTTTCTTGCCTGGGGAGAGAGAGAAATTGAATCACATGGATCATCTTAGCAGCATCTCCCATATTAAAAAAAGAAAAAAAAAGGAAACGCACACCCCAAAGAGGCAGCAGCCAAATTAATTGTTTTCCTGATTAACAAAACACAATTAAGACCCAAATGCCGCCGCTCGGGGGAAGGTTATTCATGATTTTTTCTGGGGACTGTTCTGGCCACAGAGCAATGACAGCTTCATTCTGATCCCCGTAAGAGGGGCCGAGAGAGAAATAATGCTGCAAACTCATTATGGCCACACTGTCTAATTTCTCTCCAGGGAAACCAGACCCGGCTGCAGCCAGAGGGAGGGACAGAGAGGCGGACAGGAGCGTTGTCACTAAAGAGCAGCAAGAGCAGTTTCCAGGGGCAGTGGGCAGTGAGCTGTGTCCAGTCCCGGAGTGTGGGTGAGACTGGCAGAGGGGAGTGTGATGCTGGCTCAGGGAGGACAGGGGTCCTAAAAGTCCAGTGGCCTAGAACTGCTTTGTGTGGAAGCCAAGTAGCCTTTCAGGGAATATATGTTGAATTAGGAAGGGGAAGAAAGATATGATTGAGGTGCCTTTATGAAAATTATACTGGGGACACTGAAGACGAATTTCCAGGTTTGCGGGTAGCAATAATAATAAATAATAATAAGGCTTCCCACTTATCAGGTGCTTGCTATTTGTCAGGCTCTCTGCTAAATATTCACAATCTGCCACCTCATTTCCCCTTCCCAATGAGTCTGCCCATTTTATATGTAAGCCAAGCTAAGCTCACAAAAGTTGAGTGACTTGTTTGAGGCCACAGCTAATAAGTGAGTTTGCACCATGTCTAACTCATGCTGTCCACTGCCGAGTCCCAGTGGCACTTCTCTGAGGCTCCTGCTTCCGGTGTCCTAATGTCCACAAAGGCAGTGTGGCCAGCCACCCCATTCTGCTTTAGCGCCCCCCTCCTGCTAGTCAAGGGCACCATGGAGATAAGTCAGAGCAGCCAGGAGCCCCCAGCACTAGGAGAAATGTCCTGAAAGTTTCCTCATGCTCTCACCTCCTGTTGGTCTCTAGTGCCCAAGGGACCTTTCTACCAAGACACAGAGCCAGTGGGGTAAGAGGCAGGATGAAGGGAAATATGGGGGCAAAAGAAGCAATGGGAGCCCAGGAAACACAAAGAACATGAAGTCCCCATCTTCAGTGAGCGCAGTGGGAAACAGGAAGCCCACAACTAAACGAGCATGATAAACTTTAGATAACGATACGGAAACTGAGCAAGTGGATCAGGGTAAAGGGACAGCACAAGGTTTGGAGTGTGTGTTGGAGCAGGCAGGCAGGGCTCATGTGGACGGGGTGGTCAAGACTCCTCTGTAGAGGTGACCTTCATGAATGGCGCTCTACGTGATAAGGCATCTCTGATGCTCTGGGGAAATTGTGCAGTCGAGGAACAGCACAAATGAAGACTCTGGGGCAGAAACAAGCTTGGAATGTTTGAGGGATGATGACAGCTCTCTGTGGGCAACAGTGGAGGAGGTAGGGAACAGTCGGCAGGGCCCAGAGCCTGCGTGTCTGAGAAGCAGGCAGAGGAGACATGCCCCTCTATCATGACTGTTCTGCAGGTGAGAAACGTGAAACCCAGGAAGGTTAAGTCATCTCTCCAAAGCTGTATGAATGTGACATTGGTGCTCCCACCTGCATAGGGTTCTTCTGACTGTGAGCCTCACGCTGTCCCCTACAGAGGCTGCCAGGCATGGCTGTCAGGCAGAAAGCACTCCTGACTCCATCCTTTTGAGGTAGAGGCAGTTCCCTTATATCTACACCATCAGGTACTATCCTTCTGGCCTCTGAAGATTCACATTCATTCATTAACTCACCCAACAAACATGTCTTGAAGACCCACTATGTGTCAGGGCCCTTTCTAGGAGCTGGAGATACAGCAGTGAATACAATGGACAAAATCCCTCTTCGTATGGATCTAACATTCAAGCGAGGGGAGATAGAACCCAAGCAAATAAACATTAGTTAAATATGTTAACTGGTGAAAAGTGCTATGGAGAAAAACAAGACAGAAAGGGAGGTAAGGAGTGCTGGGTGACAGGGCTCAGTTTTCGATAAGGAGGTGGGATGCCCTCGCAAAGACGGTGATGCCTGCTCAGCAATCAGAAGGAGGGAAGAAGGGAGCCATACCATGACAGAGGGGGAGAGCATTCCAGGCAGAGGAAACAGAAAATGCAAATGTCTTGAGTGGGGAGACTGTTGAGGAGTTTGAAGAAGAGGCAGTGGGCACCCAGAACTTGCCCCCAGGTCAGGCCTGGCCACATTCCCTCCAGCCCAAGCGCCAATCCATCAGTGGAAGGACCCAGCAGACATCACCGCCCCGTGCTCCCCTCCGGTCATGAGCTCACTTATCCTAAGTCCTCAGCCACACAGGGTATGTCTGAGAGCCAGACTGGGAACAGCAGAGGCTCCTGGGAAGGAAAACATGGAGATTTAAAGAGGCGATGATGCCCAGCCAGGAACTCCAGGCTCCCAGCTAGAGCCGCGTCTCAACAGTGACAAAGCATCTCAAGCCACTTGCCTTCCTCTTAGCTCTTCAGATAGTTTATGCATTGCACAACAGCCGGATCTTAATGAAAGCTAGTTACATAAATTTGGGGAAAACAGCCACAAAAGCACTTCTTACAACACAAGATGTCAGCTCTTTTCCGTTCCCTTGCTCTTGTCATGCAAGTGAGTTACTGTGGCAGGTGCTCCAGGACGGTACATAATTTGGGTATTTTTCACCTTATCGTCAGGGCACTGCCTCCAAAGAGCTTGTTTTTTTTTCCTTTTTACTAATTTAGCACCCATTAGCTGGCAGGGTGCTTGCTCATCTGTACCCACAGCTCCAGAAAAGATGTGTGCTACAAATATTTCTTGGGCTACTAGACTCTAGAGCTATGGAAGTATGACCGAGAGAGTTCCATAGGCTTGGCGCCCTGTAGAAATAGGCGAAACTCCATCATAATGATGTGCAAGGAGATATACTAACGTGGGGAGTGGGGGCGGCAAGCAGTACAGTGTTGGGGCAGAAACCCATAACCGGGACTTGAACGTCTTGACTTCCAATCCCTTACTGTTTGGGCTATAGCAGCCTAAAATCACCTTAGGTCGCTTCCCTTCATCCTAGATCTGCAGAGATTCTGTGCACCAAGGACCAGCCAGATCTGAATGAATGCTGTGAACCTGGAGCAAGTGTCTCAACCCAAGCTTCAGTTTCCTCATCCACCCGGTGGACATAGTAGTGGTATCTATCTCCAAGAAGCATCCGGGATAGTAAATGAATAAATCACTAGGAAGCAATTAGCACAGAACTCACTCTATACAAGTACGTTATCTTTATTAGATTTTTGTTACAATCGCATGTTGGAAATAATGGAGCTAATCAGTTCGCATTGGGCATGTTTATTGTAATGAAATCCAGGGACATGGTCAGTGAATAATGTGTGTGGTTATGAATGTTATAAAATTAGCACCTGCACTTAGGCCTCTGGTGGCCTGCGCCACCTCAAGCCTGTCTCACTCCAGGCCTCGCCCAGCCCCTCCTCTGCAATGGGTTAGACTGCAGGCTCCTCCAGTCCCTTCCAGCAGGATGTCTCTAAACAGGAGTGCAGCGCACACGGGGAAGCAGGATTCCAGGAGGAGCTACACTGCCTGCACTCTCCCGGGAGAGAGGAATCCTCCACTTGTAATTGATGGCCTTAGCCTTAGCTGACAATCGTCCTTTTCTTCATTCTTCCCTGATGTAATTCTCCTTGGTGAGATGTGAGGAGCTGGAATGATGGGATGAGGACTTGCCCAATACACATGCACACACATACACACCCATGCACACTCACAAACACAGGCATGCATGCAAATGTGCACTTGCACAAGCACACACACGCATGCCCACAAACCTCCTCTCTGCCTGAGGCCTCTGTTGCAGACGGCGGGATGATCTAACTCTCCTCTGGGGGAAGCATCTGCACCAGCTGCTGTATCCAGTGGAAGATGCTGTTAAGCCTCCCACAAATTGTCTGGAAATGGAGAACAATAGCTGGATTCCTGAAAGGAAGAACAGAGGGACAGCAGATCTGCTCTTCGCCCCTACCCCCTGCTTAGACCAATTTTCTTGCTCCATTTTCTCTAACCAGGACACTTGAGCCATTTTGGGCTGGTGCACAGGCTCCGTAGGAATGGGGCCAGGGAGTGTGTGGCTCTCTGACAAGCAGAAGAAAATCTGAAGATGAACGGGCCACTAGGGAAGGTAGAATCAAGGGACTGCCTGGTGACTGAGTCCTGACCTCCAGCCCACTGCCATTTCAACCAACCCTTCTGAGCTTCAGTTTCCCTAGCTAGGTTGCACACCAGCTGCTCAGGCCCTCCCACAAAGCATAGGATTGAGATACTGGAAGTGAAGTGTAAAGATGGTTTAGAGGACCAGTCCCAAGGCTCCAGATGAGGCGATCAGAACCTGCCCTTTCAAAGCAGCAGCACCTGGGGCTAATCTGCCACATTCACTTACAGATTTTGAAGACAGACACCTCCCCAGGGCTCCCTTGGGTGGGACTTCAGCCCTTTTCTACAAAGCATGCCTAGAAGCTCCTTCCATTCTGGACCTTCCAGGCCAGCATCTGCAGAACCCTGCTCAGATAGGAGCACCCTCCTGCTCCCTGACTCCAGGCCCTCCCAGAGAAGGCCCTCCCACTCAGGGGGTACATCACCCGGTTATCTTCCCTGGGTTGACAAAAATTTTGTTTCCCCAAGTCCACCATAGGCTCTGGGAACCCAGGGCCCTCAGAATCTTTCATCCAGCAGGCAGTGAGAGCCAGGAACCCGGGAGCCTGACACTGCAGCCACCACATGATCTGAGGCAACTCACCTCATTCCTCACTCTGCCTCAGTTTCCACATGTGTAAAATATGCACACTAATCTCTGTCCCGCCTAACCTCAAGGAATGTTTTGCAGAAAAAGATGAAGGCAGCTTGGATGGGAAGTACTTAAACTAAGCCATTTATAAGGTTTGGGGTGCGTTTGTTTGTTGCACTCATGTGTCTCACTTCGTTAAGGACTCTTTTCTTTTGTGTTACTTTCCGTGAGATTATTTTGGAGTGAGGAAAAGGCTTCTCATACAGGACCCACTGTCTGATTCGAGGAGGTTAAAGAACCAGAGAAAAGTAAGAGGAAGGCCCAGAAAAGCAAAACAACACAATCTGAAACAGATGAATGGAAGTCCCCTCTGGAATCTAGGATACCTGGTCATCCTGCCACCCCTGGATGAGGTTCTCTAATCATAGGAGAGGTGAAGGTGTATAGTACAAAGGCCCTGCCAAATGGTCCCTGTTGTATCTGACCCCTATCCCCACTACAAAACTCTGCCCCCAGGTAAAAAACTTGAATAAACTGCCAAGAAAATAGGAATGTATAGTCCAATCTGTTTCTCCAGATAATAAACATTAGTGAAGAGAATGTGATCCAGGTAGAGAGAGTCATTGGAGTTGCATACCCTTCTAGGCAGTAAGAGACATCTCTTCTGCTAAAAGATACTTTCAGAGAAGATATGAGGATGATGGCAACTTTCAGAGAAGATATGAGGAGGATGGCAATGACTGAGAAGCCACTCTGTTATAGCTTGGATCTGGAATGTTCCCCAAAGTTCACATGTTGAAAGCATGATCCCCAATGCACACAAGTCCAGAAGTGTGGTTTGGATCATGAAGGCTGTGACCTCATCAATAGATTAATTCATTGACACCTGAATGGACTCCTGGGAGGTGGGACCTAGTTGGAAGAATCAGGTCACTGGGGGGGGGTGTCCCTGGAAAGGTTTATCCCCCTCTCTCCCTCTCTCTCTCTCTCCTCCCAGGCTGCCATGGGCTGAGCAGCTTTCCTTCACCATGCCCTTCCTCCATGGTGTTTCTGCCTTGGAGCTAGCCAACCATGAATTAAATCCTCTGAAACGATGAGCCAAAATAAATCTTTCCTCCTTTAAATTGTTCATGTCAGGTATTTTGTTTATAGCAATGAAAAACTGACTAACACATATTCTTACTACCATAGTTTATCACACATCTCATGAGTGCAGTGAACGTGGCCTGTGTTATGTATAAGCTTTACCACGTCCTTACAAGACTGATGGTGATATTAGTTATAGTGGGTCTTCTCAAACTTTAGCAGGTACCAGAATCACCTGACGGGCTCTGAAACCCACTTGCTGAGCCCCACCCCCACCGTGATAACTCAGTAAGTCTGGGGTATGCTCCAAGAATTTGTATTTCTGACAAATTATCAGTTGATACCAATGTTGCTACTCTGGAGGCCACACTCAGAGAACCATCAAGTCAGGTGTTCAGAGGAAACACCGTGAAAATTAAGTTATCTACCATGGTCACACCACATAAAAATACCTGAGGTAAGCTTCAAATGTGAGTCTGTTCACATCAAGCCTCACACCAGTTCCTGGGAGTCTCACTGTGTTGTGTTGCTAAGCCTAGTGTGGTGAAGTGCACAGCACTGGCCCAGAGTTCTCTAGAATCCAAGGCTTTTTCAAGAAGGTTTGAGAATAGAACTAGAATGGGAAATAGAGCCAAATGTGTGAGATTCAGAACAGGCCTGGTGGCTGCTTCAGTCAAATTCTGCACACAAGAAAGGTTTACAGAGATCACCCGGGGTGCTGTGATTCCATGTCTAATGCTACCTCCAGCCAGTTGTGGGGACGTGAAGACCATGCTGGAAATCCCAAGTGGTTAATCCAGAAACTTGCCATGAGGAGACCTCTATGACCCATGCCAATACTATGGGACAGAATCCATGTTTCAACGAAAACACTCCAACTGGTTGCTGTGATTTGGTTTCCTCGTGTATTAAAAAGGAGAATGATTCCTGTCATTTCAAGGTCCCAGCTTGACTGCATAAACAAGTAGCACTTAAAAATAAACACCCAGTGCTAACAGCTCTTTTGCGATGGGTGTTCTATAAATACCAGCCCTTGTCACCGTTATTAGTGATGAGCACTAGGAACTGGGAGCTTTGCAAAGCGCTTTCCAATTATGCTCCTTGTCATTGACGTTGGTGAGAGCTTTAAAAGATTCCTGGATGGAAGTGCTTCCTGTAGATTTAAACTCGATCATCTCTCCTAAAAGTTTGGCTAAGAGAAAAAAAAAAGAAAAGAACAATTTTACTTAGTGGTTCTCCCATTTCAATAGCTTTATCTCCTCGTCGCAGCATCCCAGTGCCGGCCACCACCAAGTTCCATGTCAAACATTAGTTAAGAGCAAATTCAGCTTTTAAAAAATAGTGAGACATCTGCATATAATGTTGTTTTGTAATAAGTAGGCAAATTGATTTTAAAACAAATGCGAAATCATTTCAAAAGGATTTATATCTCATGGTATTATTGGCATAAGATAAAAAAAAAAGGCATAGGGGCCCCTGGTCAGGTCAGTTGCACCTTTACTCATAGTTCAGCAGGATTATTGAAAGGGAAAGTAAGAATACTATAGCAATACATGCATACACACGTTTATAGCAGCACAGTTCATAATAGTCAAATTATGGAACCAAACTAGGTATCACTCAACAGATGAACGGATAAAGAAAATGTGGTATATACACACAATGGGGTGTTACTCCTCCATAAAGAAGAGCAAAATTATTTCATTTTCAAGAAAACAGATGCAACTAGAGAACATTGTGCCAAGTGAAATCAGTCAGTCTGAGAAAGTCAAGGGCTATATGTTTTCTTTCACATGCGGAAGCTAGAAAGAAAATAGGAAAGAAAAGGGATTTCATGATAACAGGGAGCAAGACCAGTAGAATAGTGAAAGGGGATCAGGGGAGGGAAGAGGGAAAAAATGAGGCTTGAGAAAGAAAACAGACCAAATAATATTATATCCATATATGAAGGTATCACTAACAACCTTACAAGTATATATGGGGAGAGAGAAGTGGGGTAGCAGGATGGGGTTAGGAGGAAAACACACCAAGACATGATGTGTGTGTATATGAATATATCACATTGAATCTCACTATGTACTGTAATTATATTGCACCAATAAAAAATCAATTTAATTTATAAATAAAGAAAGAGAGTTGAAGGAGCTCTGTGGCTGCACGACTGTTCCACCTTTATTGAATGCCCCACCTCTGTGACTTTGTATGGGGTCATTCCCGGGCTCTTAGAATCTAGCTGCATGGAAGGTAGAATCTTTTCATTGGGTTTCTCTTGAGACGCTTCAAATCTTAGCCACCTGAGAGGCATCTGCTTGCATATTGAAAGCACTGGCTTTGTACTAAATCCTGGGGGGCTTCATCCTGTCCAAGATGAAAATTTCCAAAATCCAAAAGCAGTTTTCAGAGACAATCACAGAGAGAGAAGGGAAAGGGTGAGAAGCGGCAGTGGCGCCATCTTGGTCAGACTGCGCCGGTGGCTACTGGCATTGCGGCTTCTGCAGGCCACCAAGAAGCCAGGGACCTGTTGTAAAACCGGCAACTGCAGAGCATCAGCGACAAAAGCGAGCAGCAGTTCAATCCATGCTCGGCAGAGTCCCCAGTGCCCGGAGACCTGACCAGAACCTGTAGCAATGGCTGAGCCCACCCCACACCCCTAGAGATTAAGAACAGACTCAACAAGACCGTAAGTCAATGAGCTGCACCAGGGGGAGACCAGCCAGTGCAGCCACAGGGACTTGCAGGGTCTGAGACTGCGTGGATTGCCCCGGCGGAGGTGGGAGTGGGGTCTGCTGTGGGACGTGATAGATGCGTGGCTAAGCAGACAATCCCTGGTGACATTTGGTTGGGACAGACTAGCAGCCCGTGGGTCGCAGCACCCTTGTAGAGTACCCGGGGATCACCACAGGACATACAGCTGTGGTACATGGGGAAAATTGAACCAAACCAGTCCTCTCTGTGGAAAACGTGGAGTTCCATGTTTGCACAGAATCAGGTCAAAGCGACATCTGCTGCTTCTGTAGGCAAAGAGAGAAACAAACCTGGCGCCCCCTGCTGGTGATGCCTGCCACAGGTGTGACAGAGAGAGCAAACCTAAGAATAATAGGCATAGAAGAGGGAATAGAAGCTGAAACCAAAGGAATCAATAAGCTATTCCGAGAAGTAGTATTAGAAATTTTTCCAAACATAAACAAAGAGGTTGACACACAGGTACAGGGAACATATAGAACCCCTAATAGACAAGATCAGAGAAGAGGTTCACCACTCCACATGATAATCAAATTGACTAATGTAGAGGCCAAGGAAAGAATCTTAAAGGCAGTGAGAGTAACAGACCAAGTAACATTCAGAGGCAAACCAATAAGAATCACTCCCAATCTTTCAAACCAAGTCATGAAAGCCAGGAGGGCCTGGAGCAACAGATTCCAAACTATGAAAGAAAACAACTTCCAGCCAAGATTTATCTACCCAGCAAAGATATCTATCAAATTTGATGGGGAAATAAAAACCTTCCATGACAAACAGAAGCTGAAAGACTATGTCCTCCAAACCAGCACTAGAGAAAATGCTCAAAGAGATTAATTACAAAGAAGAAATAATAAGGAAATGCCAGAACCAGAGAAACAGTGATTTCCATCAAACAAACAACTAGGCAAAGAACAAACAGTACCTCAAACAGAAATTAAACTCAAAATGTTAGAAATTAAACCCCATCTCTCAATAATCACGCAGCATATAAATGGCTTCAACTCCCCCAATCAAAAGACATAAGGTGGCAAAATGGATTAAAAATCACAATCCATCTATATGCTGCCTGCAAGAAACACACCTTACAAGTAATGATACGCACAAACTAAAGGTGAACGGATGGAGCAAGGTAATCCACGCTAATGGAACTCAAAAACAAGCAGGAATAGCAACTATGATATCAGACAAATTAGACTTCAGACCTAAACTTATCAGAAAAGACAAAGAAGGTCATCTCCTACTGGTAAAAGGAACAACCCAACAAGAGGATATAACAATAGTCAACAAAGATAAAGAAAATTTAAATCGACCAATAGCAATCAAAGAGATTGAAGCAACAATAAAGAGCCTACTGTCAAAGAAAAGCCCAGGTCCAGATGGTTTCCCAGGTGAATTTTATAAAACCTTTATAGAAGTTCTAATCCCAATACTCTTCAAACTATTCCATGAAATAGAAAGAAATGGGACTCTCCCAAATACATTCTTTGAAGGCAATATCACATTAATACCAAAACCAAATAAAGACAGCTCAAGAAAAGAAAACTACAGACCTATATCGTTGATGAACTTAGATACAAAACTTCTAAACAAAATACTAGCAACGCACATTCAAAATCACATCACGAAAATCATACATCATGAACAAGTTGGGTTATTCCCAGGGATGCAAGGCTGGTTCAACATACATAAAATAATCCCTGTAATCCACCACATAAACAGAACTAAAGACAAAAATCACATGATCATTTCAACAGACACTGAAAAAGCATTTGACAAAATCCAACACCCATTCATGATAAAAACACTGCAGAGAATCGGAACAGGAGGAACATACTTCAACATCATAACAGGAATATACAATAGGCCCACAGCCAACATCATACTGAATGGGGAAAAACTTCGAGAGTTCCCCTTAAAAACAGAAACAAGACAAGGATGGCCACTGTCACCACTCCTTCTCAATATAATACTTGAGACTCTAATCAGAGCAATAAGGCAAGAGAAGGAAATAAAAGGAGTACAAATAATAAAAGAGGAACTGAAACTATCTCTATTTACAGATGACATGATTTTATACTTAGAAGATCCAACAAACTCAACTAAAAGGCTCACAGAACTGATCAACAAATTCAGCAGTGTCTGGATATAAAATCAATCTTAAAAAATCAGAAGCTTTTCTATATGCCAATCATAAATCCACTGAAAAAGAAATCCAGAAAACATTTCCACTCACTATATCCCCCAAAATAATAAAATACTTAGGAATAGACCTAACCAAGGATGGAAAATACCTCTACAAGGAAAATTATAAAACATTGAAAAATGTAATTGAAGAAGATCTTAAAAGATGGAAAGACCTCCCATGCTACTGAATAGACAATAAATATCATCAAAATGGCCATTCTTCCAAAAGTGATCTACAGATTCAATGCAATACCCATTAAATTACCAAGGTCATTCTTCACAGACATAGAAAAATCAGTCCTTAAATTCATTTGGAACAACAAAAAACCCAGAATAGCCAAAGTAGTTCTCAGCAACAAGAACCATACAGGAGGCATCACAATACCTGACTTCAAACTATACTACAAAGCCATAGTAATAAAAACCGGCATGGTATTGGCACAAAAGCAGACACATAAACCAATGGAGCAGAATAGAAGACTCCGAAACAAATCCACACACCTACAGCCAATTGATTTTTGACAAAGGGGCTAAAAACACCCACTGGGAAAAAAAAGCCTCTTCAAAAAATGGTGCTGACAAAACTGGCTAGCCATATGCAGAAAAATAGAAATAAACCCCACTTTCTCACCTTGTACAAGAGTCAATTCAAGATGGATCAAAGATCTAGAAATCAGACCAGAGACCTTGCAGTTACTTGACGAGGGCATAGATCCAACACTTCAATACATAGGCACAGGTAAAGACTTCCTCAACAAGACCCCAAAGGCACAGGAAATTAAAATGAGGATCAATACGTGGGATTGATTAAAATGAAGAGCTTTTGTGCAGCAAAAGAAACAATCAAGAACCTCAACAGAGAGCCTACAGAATGGGAGAAGCTTTTTGCCAGCTACTCCTCTGATAGAAGACTAATATCTACAATATACAGAGAACTTAAAAAAATCACCACTAAAAAAAAATAATCCAATCAAAAAATGGGTGAGTGAACTAAATAGACACTTCACAGAAGAAATACAAATGTCCAATAAATATGTGAAAAAATGTTCAATATCATTAGCAATCACGGAGATGCAAATCAAAACTACCCTGAGATTTCACCTAACCCCAATTAGAATGGCAATCATTAAAAACACAAACAATAACAAATGCTGGCGAGGATGTAGAGAAGTAGGAACTCTAATACACTGTTGGTGGGATTGCAAATTAGTGCAACCACTTTGGAAAACAGTGTGGAGGATCCTCAGAAGAATGGGAATGAACCTACCATATGAGCCAGCAATACCACTTCTAGGCATCTACCCAAAAGAACTGAAACCAAACTACCAGACTAATGCATGTGTATCTATGTTTATAGCTGCAGAATTCACAATTGCCAAACTTTGGAACCAGCCAAGGTGTCCATCAACAGATGAATGGATTACACAATGATGGAATATGTACACAATGGAATTTTACTCAGCCATAAAGAAAAACAAAATTACATCATTTGCAGGGAAATGGAGGGAACTGGAGAAAATTATGCTAAGTGAGATCAGTCAGTCACAAAGAGTGAAAAGTCAGATGTTCTCCCTAATATGTGGAAGCTAGGGAGAATGGGACTTAGAAGGGACTCCAAACAAAGAAGGAGAAAACTTTAGTTGAGCAAAGAAGGCGACCTAACTGAGGGAAATGGGAGGGAGGAAGAGGGAAATACACTAATGCACATGATGTATGTACACAAACTTATCAGAGTCAATCATTATGCTGAGCACGGAAAGGAGGGAAGGGGGAGGGAATAGGGGGGGATTTGAGGGAGGGCTAAATGAGCAATGTGTGCATGCATACTTCTGATACCCTGACACTTATCAAAATGTATAACTACAATGCACCAATAAATGAAATGAAATAACAAAAAAAAGAAGGGGAAGGGCCATGTTGGTCCATAGTCTTTATATATAAGCACCACCTGATAAATGTCTTCCATATTTTAGCCCCAGGAAGACAGTGTTCCCTTGAAAAGAGGCATCTTGCTTAAATCAGACAATGAGATGTGTGTGATCTTGTCTATCCCCCTTTTTACCTGCACGACCAGACATCTCAAAACCCAAATATTTGAGGCTAGGGGTATAGCTCAGTGGTATAGCTCATGTGTTTAGCAACCATGAGGCCCTGTATTCAGTCCCTAGCATAAAACAAAAACAACTGTAATATTCCATTGCAGTGATTAAAGTAGCCTAGATTCTTAGTTTTAGTGCCCCTGCTTGTATGTGGTTCTGAGTTTTTATTTTATGTCTAATTGAATGCTGCCATTCAAGGCAAACCAAGCTCAGAGCTAACATTAGCCCCACATTTCAGCAGGGATGAAAGGGATCTTAGGATGTTTTAAGGAGCTGGAATTGGCCCAAACTCATTAAATGAGCTGAACCATACACCAATATTCCTAAAAGGGGTTCTTGTGGAGTCAGAACCATCTCCAACAGAAGTGAAACAAGAACTCTGATGATACAATTTACTGAATCTCCACTCTGCCTCAGCCACCTTAAACATCTTATTTCATATAATCCTCACAATCACCCTATGAAATCAGATGCATCCATCCCTCTAACTCTCAGTCGCCTCATCTGTAATCTGAAAATAAGGTTCTTATTCAAGTTGTAATTACCAGAGCTAGGACTCGACAAGAGACACATCTGACATCAGAGTACACGCCAGGCCACTGCTCGGCTAGCCAGGGACACTGCCCTCATATAAATGGTGCACTGCGCATGCGCTAGAGCCAGAGCAAGTTTAGAAGGTCTCCTCTTGATGCTCAGAAGCAGCCCTGAGAGAGGCAGAGACCTAACTCGCACCAAGACCTTGCTCTCCTTTTCTTTCTGGGCCACGCGGCCACTCCTGTTGAATGGAAAGAGGTACCACCTTGAATGCATCTGATTTCAGAAGCTGAGCAGGGTTGGGCCTGGTTAGGATGTGGATGGGAGGGTGAGCAGTATTATGCCACTCCCTACTTGACCTGTAAACCCCTACGCAGTCTCTCTCTCTCTCTCTCTCTCTCTCTCTCTCTCTCTCTCTTCACCCACTGGCTAAATGGAAAACTTTGAGGACCAGGGGAGGATGGATTGGAAGGATTCCTGGGTCCCTGAATGACTTTATGGAGCAGAGACAATTCCTCCTCCTTCAAACTGCATTGCTCTGTGATAGGAGTGCAAAATATCATTTGGTTGTGTCCAGACCCTAAATTTTTAGGTTGTTGTGGTACTTGACTTACCCTAATGCAAGTCCAGGCTCTCGTGTTTCCTTTTAACAGGCTCATCTGAAAAAATTCAAATAAGCTTTGGGTAAAAGCAATTAAATTCTGATCCACAAAGACGGAGGCTGTGGAGAGATGATTCCCTTTCCATGCTCCACAAAGTAAAATTCTCCACCGATCACCCCTACTCATTTGCAGGTGTTTCTCCAAGCCCAACCTTCAAGGACATTTCAAGGTAATCTCTCTTTCCCTTCAGAGCTTCTGCCATACTTTGAAGTCAGAGAGCTGCAGGGTATTTGAGCTGAAAGACACCTGTGAGATAATTCTTACAAATTTTGAAGATAAGAAAACCAAGGCCAAGGGATATGGCTTGCCTGGGGTCACAAAGTCAAGACTAAAACCCCAAGCTCATGACTCTAGGTACAAGGCTCATGGAAGCCATGCTCATGCAGCTAACAGATGAAAGTAATGGAGCCCAGACCGCATCCTCTGAGAGAAGGCAGGGTTGTTCACCTTGAAGCCACTGATGCTCTCCACTGGACAGACTTGGTACGTCCTCCACTGCCAGCCAGGTCCAAATTGCAAGACTCCAAGAAGGCTGGCACGAAGGGATGGTTCTCCAGGTGTCCACAGCCACCGTCAGCACCTGCGTTAGGACCTCTTTGAGACTGTGAGCTAGTCCCTAACATTTCCACTGGACAGACTTGGTACGTCCTCCACTGCCAACCAGGTCCAAATTGCAAGACTCCAAGAAGGCTGGCACGAAGGGATGGTTCTCCAGGTGTCCACAGCCACCGTCAGCACCTGTGTTAGGACCTCTTTGGGACTGTGAGCTAGTCCCTAACATTTCCCCATTTTTTCCAGTCGATGGACTATGCCTCCTGGACAACTGTAATGCCACTTCAGGCAGGGGCTCTTGAGTCTACTTTGTCATGCCAGAAGCAGGGAGCGTGGCTTCCAGAATCACAGCATCCCCTCCCTCTCCCCTCCTCTGGCTCACTGACCCTACAAAAATAAAGAATGTTCCCTCCAAGGTCCCACCTCCTTTTAAAAAAATTAGTCTCCAGTTCTACATGAAATTAGCATTTGTCCTCTGTGTTTGCTGCAGGCTCTGAATAGGAAAGAAAGGAATCTAAAAGAAAAAGAGATAATAAGAGCTTGCATCTAAATGACAGTGGAGTGGAAAATGAAGAGCAGGGCTGAGGGGCCAGTGGGCTTGTTCCAGCCTCTCCACATGCTGCTGTGAACAAAAGCTTTCCGGGAGGGAGTGTGGTCTGACAGTGGCCAGCTCACTGAACAGGGAGCCCAAGAGCAACTGCAATTCCATTCTCTATTCAAAAGGCAATTTTCTCGGAGACAGCGCCAGGCCTCCTCCTGACACTGAGCCTCAATTTCCCCAGCTCTATCAAGCAAATGACTAGCATATCGCAGAAAGTCAGATGTGACATTTTATCTCACCAGTGCACTTTGCAGAGGAGCAAACCCAGACCCAAGAGGGACAGGACTTGCCTAAAATCACCCAGCTCATCGATGGCAGAAGCTGACTGGGACTCGGGTCTTCAGTGCTCAGCCAGAGAGATTGGGAACATTTCTTCCCCAGACCATCTTCAAAACAAAGTAGCCCCCACCTGCCTGGGTGCGGTCTGGCACAGGAACAGAGGGACAGAGCAAGACATATTTCCAAGTACTTTAGCCCCGGGTTTTAGGAATCAGGAACTTGGAGGTGCAGTGGACACGGAGCAAGAAGCTGCCTCTGAATGTCCTTGAAAAGCCTGGAGCCGGAGTCAGACAACTTTGCATCTTCAACTCAACCTTCCACAGAGGCCCTTTGTGGATAATGATCTTGACCTGCTCCCTTCCTAAGAGGACCATGAGGTCCTCTTAGGTGATGAAATAATAGAACCCCCAAACTGTTTTTATTTGTTAAGAGGGAGATCTTTGAGTGACTCTCATCCAGCTCCTTTGTTTTATTTTAAAACCATTTTAGTAAACCAGACCTCGGAAGTTCAGTGGCATGAACTTCAGCACTCTCTCCAAGCCAGCTCAGCCTCCATAATGCTTGCTCCAGGCACCGGGGCCCCATCAGGCAGCCGAAGATCCCCCAGACTTGCCAAGGCTTTTTTAGAGCATAGTGGGGTCTCACATCAGGCCAGGGGTAGCTGGGGTGTAGACTGCTGCAGTAACCACAGTGTTCCCTGCCTGGGCTCAGCAGCAGGCTTTCTCAAAGCTTCATCCGATGCAGATTCAACCCTAAACATCAGGCAGTTGGCTAACACTCAGTGACCGCTCTAAGATCCACCATCAAGACTCTTTGCTTTGGAATCACCTTTCTGCAGATTCCCAGGCTTCACAGCAGACACACTGAACTGGATCTTAAGGAGTGAGTTCCAGGAATGCTTAGGCACGTGTATCCAGCATGAACTCATAGCTTCCCTGCATTTAAAATAAAATAAAGTGGGCCGGGCGTGGTGGTGCACACTTGTAATCCCAGTACTTGGGAGGCTGAGACAGGAGGATCCTGGTTCATGGCTAGCCTCAGCTATTTAGTGAGGCCCTCCACAACTTAGTGAGACCCTGTTTCAAAATAAAGAATAAAAAAATAGGGCTGGAGGTGTAGCTCGGAGGTAGAATGCCCCTGGGTTCAATCCCCAGTACCGCTAAATAAATAAATAAATAAATAAATAAATAATATAATATAAAGTGAAACCCAAACACCCTAGCTCTACCTGGGGGACACTGGGGGAGCTCCCCACCCTCACCTCTCAGCTTTGCAGGTGCACTGACCTGCCTTGTTTCTGTACACCAAGTTCTCGTTAGGAAACTTGCACTAATTTTCTCCTCTGCCTGGAGCAATTCTCCCCTGATCTTTTCATGACTCGTTCCTCTTCCTTGTTTATTCTTTATTACTGAGGCTCCTTAAAGACATCTGCCTTGACCATCCTATCTAATACTATTTCCTACCCACCAAGTCCTTTTGCATCACTGGGGTGTCCTTGAAGATGGAATCTCTATTTCATCCCGCTCTGCATGTCTAGCAACTGAAATAGTATCTAGCATTTCATAGGTCCCTAATAAATATTTGTTGAATGACTGAGTAGATAACATCACACTGTTTTGTTCTAAGATTCTCTCATTTGTTTGCTTATTATTTTTCAGCCCAAAAGAAGGGAAGTTTTCTGAGAACAAAGACCTCATCCATCTTATCCCCACCATATCCTCAGTACCTCAAATAGTATATGGCTCATAGTAGGTGATAAATAAATAAATAAGGAATAAATGAAGTAATATCTGAGATTCCTTGAGCTGGGATCTCTGTTTGGGATAGAGATGCAATTATTGTTTCAATCAACAAATAGATTTCTAGTCACTGTGCAGGAAACTGGGACATTTTTTAAAGGCATAGAACATGTACCTTCCTCCCAAAAAATTACCCACAGATACATGGAAGTGTCAGCGATGTGAACAAAATTATTGCAAAGGCCTCAATATTTACTCAAGTGTGAATAACATGTTTTGGAGGTGTCAGGCAGGAAGCCACCTCTAACAAGGACAACTGGGATTCTTCAGAGAGAAGGAGACATCTGACCCAACCTCTAAAGCATGAAGTGAAATGGGGGGCGGGGTGCAGAAGTGGAAGGAGACGTTCAAAGAAGAAATGCTCTGAAGGCAGATGGCTGTTGAGGAGAGAGCTCAATGGGTGGGAGTGTGGAGGCGATCAGGCTGGAACAGCTGATTGATGCTGACTGGTTTGATTTTGATCCATAGTCCAACAGTTCCTAAACTGTTCAAGTGGAAACAACCTCCCCCTCCCCGCTTTCTTATTGGTACTCAGGATTGAATCCAGGGGTGTTCTACTCTGCACTATACCCCCAACCCTATTTGGGGGGGGACTGAGGATTGAACCCAGGAGCATATTACTTCCAAGCTACATCCCCAGCCCTTTTTATTTTTTAGTTTGAAAGAAGGTCTTACTAAGTTCCTGAGAGTCTTGCTCTTGCTGAGGTTGGCCTCGAACTTGTGATCCTCCTGTCTCGGCCTCCCAAGTACTGGGATTATAGGCGTGTGCCACCATGCCCACCTTCCTATTTTACTTTTTTATTTTTAAATGGTCTCGCTAAGTTACTGTACTGGCCTCGAACCTGAAATACTCCTGTCCTAGCCTCTTAAGTACTGAGATTACAGGTATGCGCCACAATGTCTGGCAACCTCTCCCCCTTTTAAAGGCCCTTTTTTGTTTTGTTTTGACTTTTGTTCTTTGTTTTGTTTTGTTTTGTTTTACAATGCAGGGGATGGAACCCAGGGCCTCCCTCATGCTAGGCAAGCGCTCTACCACTGAGCCACATAGGCCCTTTATAAACAAGCTATATGAAAATAAATATGTATTCATATGAATAAATAAACCTTTAAAGTTTAAACGAAATGAAGCCTCTGTTTATATCCAGAAACATGAAACAAATATCAGCAGTCACAATTTAAAAAGCAAATCATTGCTCTATGTTTCACGGGCCCTCACTTGATAAAAAATACATTTTTTATACTGATTACAGCTGGGCAAGGTGGTGCATGCCTGTAATCCCAGTACTTGAGAGGCTGAGACAGGAAGATCACCGGTTAGAAGTCAGCCTCAGCAACTTACTGAGGCCCTCAGAAACTTAGCAAGATGCTGTTTCAGAATAAAAAATAAAATGGGGCTGATGGGTGTAGCTCAGAGGTAGGATGCCCCTGGGTTCAATCCCAGAACCAAAACAAAATAAAATTGATTAGAAAACATACTGATTAAGTTATAATTTATAAAATTCTAATAAAATCAATTAGAAAAATATATTATATATTTAATTTTTTTAATTAGTCAAATTTATCTTTGAGGAGGACCAGTTTTGGGTTCACAGGAAAAAAAATTAGTGAAAAACATAGAGAGTTCCCACATATTCCCTTACCTGCCCCCCTCAATTTCCCCAATTTTAACATCTTCTATTAATGTGGTGCATTTGTCATAACTGAGTCAATATCAATACATTATTATTAACAAAAGCCTGTATTTCACATGAGCTCACTCTCTATATTGCACATTGTCTGGGTTTGAAGTGTATCAGGAATGTATCAGCCCCTACAGCACCATGCAGAGGAAGAGTTCCACTGTGCTAAAATCCTCTGAGCTCCTCCTATACATCCCTCTCTTCCTCACAAACAAAAGGTTTTTAAACCAATGTTTTGGTCTTCTATTGATGACAACAGCATTTACCTATATTGTAAAATGACCTGTGAATTCACTGTGCCTGGTGGCTGTGCCTAGAGCACACGTGAGTTACTGAACCCAGCTCTCTAGAAGTCCTCTGCAGACTGGGAGCCACTGCTCAAGGCAATAGGAAACCATCGCAGGATGATGGGCAGGAGCTTCTCAGGTTGGGAGCTGAATCTTAGGAATGCACCAGCAGCCTGGCAGACTGGAGGCAGAGGGATCCGTGAGGAGCCCAAGTCACCTATGAGTGCTCCGAGATCTGTCATCGTCTCCACGCATGTGGGAGACACGTTTTTCAGAGCCACTGATTTCTCCACCCCCCACTTGTCTCTCCGCTTCTACCCCAGTGCTGGAAAAGAGCAAACAGTGATGCCCCAGGGGTAAACGTGAACCACCCCTCAACTGCATGCTGATTTTTCAACCATGGAGTCCTGACTGTTAGAATAGTAGAGATTCTTAAATAAACTGTGTGCAGTCCTGTAGGCTGGGCCTCACAACTCTGCCTAGCAACTAACATGTTGGAGAATTTCCTTCTTGATTTTTTGTTAAGATCACACTGCCAGGCATCAATCCTCCCCCTCCCCCCCCCTCGCTGCCATTCTCGGTATTATTAACACTGCCAGGTCATAAAACATTTTTCTAAAAACATGATTTTTAGTTGTCACATAATATTCCACTCTAAGAGTGTCCTGTAATTTACCATTCTCCCATTGTTGGACACTTAGAGAGTCTCCAATATTTCACTATTATAAATAGCACTGGGATGCACATCCCTGAACATAAATCTCTATGCACATCTCTGATTATTTGCTTGGGATGGATTCTTAGAGGTGTGATTGCTGGAATGTTTGCCATTTTGATGGATTTTGCATCTCACCAATCCACCCTCGCTAGTGTCCTAATGGCACAAGATAAATACCCATGAAGGAATGAATGCGGAGAAAAAAAAAAAGAAGCAATGGGTGCTGGCTGACAAATCACAACGGAGAGCAGCCACAATTCCCAAGGGCTCATCTGGATGGCAGACAAGGCTTGTTTATTTATTTGTGGCATTCACTTGACCCCTTTTATCCAAAGAGGACTGACTGAGAACAGGATGTTCGATGGGATGAGGAAGAGAAGATTGCCAGTAGTGCTATGGCTTAGCTACCCAAGAAGCATGAAAACAGAGAGCAAAAGCTCTACCATTGTCAGAAAATCTACAAGATTCCAGGTCCAATTCGAATTTTCAAAAAAACGGTGCATTTTTTAAACAAACATTCAGAAAAAAAATATGTCCTATGCAATATTTGGGACAGACATATACTAAAAAACTCATTGTTGGTCTGAAATTCAAATGTAGTAGGCACACTGGATTTTTCTTTGCTAAGTCTGGCAATCCTGCCTTTTGCACAGTGATTGCAGACCAGCTCTTATGGGATAGTCAGCAACTGCACAGTTGGTGGGTGGGGCATGCATGAACTGAGGTGGCATACAACTCAGTACCCTGTGATTGAAAGCAATAGTTAAGGCAGGGCTGCGACTTGTTAAAATGAGATGATTTCTTTGGGGGATCTCAGCACAAGGATTCCCAGACTCAAGAAAGCAACAGGGCTATCTAGAGATCTTGAGGTGGCTTCAGCTGCAGCCTCTTTGGGGCGCGGGCTCTGGGTGTGTAGCTGGAATCGCTGGGCGAGGAGGTAGAGAGGGGAGGCATGTCTACAGCAGAGAAGGCTGCTTCCAGAGGCAGTCTTTCCAGGTGGAACAGGCAAGAGGCAGCTGAACACAGGCTGATGCTCTGGACCCTGAAACATGGTTTCTCTCCCTGACCTCAGTTTTGCCTGCAAACTGCATTATTTAAAGGAAGAAAAGAAAGGGGGAAAATAAAAGGTGCTCCACACACACACACACACACACACACACACACACACACACACACACACACACACACAC